>OY294050.1:26508713-26660069 GCA_958510825.1 Brachypterus glaber
CGTTACAGCGATGAAAATTATAAATAAACTATAATTACAGCAATTTTGATACAATTAAAGTAAAAACGTTTGACTTTAATCAGAGTCGAACTAGATTTTTCTAGTCAAATTTAAGAAAGAAAATTTGAAAAAAATATCTGGCACACTTTTGTTATTTTTTTACAGTGTGTACAGCTACACTACATGCGGTAAGAAAGGCGTGCATTTGAGTGTATTTTTCTTTTATAAACATATATTTTTATAAACTTGAGAATTTACAATTAATATACTTTTCCTACGAGCCTACGTAAAGATCACTTTCCGAACGCATATGCGCGTGGAAAAAAAGCCTTTTCCGCACACATTTCTTACTTGTGTAGTGTAGTTCTTGTTATATTTATTCACAATATTATAAAAATGTTTAAATTTCTTACCCGTTAATTGATTTTCTTGTTAATTCCCCCTGGCCTTGGGTTGAGCCCCCCCTGCTGGCGTTTTCGCTGAACCCCCTGGTATTTTTTTTTTAGGCGTCAAGCCAATTTTCTTTGAAGGGGCGCCAAGTTTGGTAGAAACCGTCAGTGACAAAGCTTGTTTTCCTTGAAGGTAATTTTTGGGGAGCAATTTTATTTTGCAGGGGCGCCAAGTTCGGTAGACACCGTCAGGGGTAAAGACTTTTTTCGTAAAGGTAATTTTTGGAGCGCCGTGCCAAGTTTGGCAGAAACCGCCAGAGACAAAGCTTTTTGTAGTAAAAGTATTTTTGGGGCGCCAATTCTTCTTTGTGCAGGGGCGCCAAGTTTGGTAGAAACCGTTAGGGACAAAGGTTTTTTAGTAAAAGTAATTTTTGGGGCGCCAATTTTTTTTTTCGCAGGGGGCGCTGGCGTTTTCGCTGAGCCCCCCCTGGTTTTTTTTGGAGCGCCAATTTTCTTTTGCAGGGGCGCCAAGTTTGGTAGAAATCGTCGTACAGAGTGATTGGTAGACTGACAGTTTCAGGCTGCTTGCCCTCTTCAGTACCAAAAGTAAAAATATACTGTACCAATAAAATTTCAGATCTATGTATATACCCAAAAAATATATTTTTTGTGGGTACAATTGTTTTTACTTAAAAATAACCTTTTTATTTATAATTAATTGTTTTACGACATTAACGTTTTGCACTTTTCCGTACATAAAAAAAAAACACATAAATTGTTTTCTTTTATTTTTAATTTGCAAAACATTTACCGGATGTGTACGGACATTCCTTTAGATGTTGCGACCTGAAATTTTTTGAGAAAATGCCAGAGCTAGGGCCGTAGCGAAGAAGATTTCGTGGGGGGGGGGGGAGCAAAAATGCAATGCAACCCTCAACAAAAAAAAGTTTTTATTCATTAAAGATATAAAATTTTTATTCATTAAAGATATAAAAGTTGTCAAATTACACTTTCTGTTTAAGCTCTTTATATTTTTTCAAGGTTTGAAAATCCCAACTTTTATATTTTTCCCCAAAATTAAAAATTCATCATTTTATTATTTTTAACCCATGAAATATGCAACTTTTATGTTTTTAACCCATTAGCGCCCAATTTAATTTTTTTTATCCAATTCAGGTGAAAATTGAATATGTCGTTATTTTGGACCTTCTAAGGGAGACTACACAGAAAAAATTCAAAACAGCCTCTTTTTTTTTGGCTTTTGTGCTGTCCTATAAATAGGACGCTGGGAGGATATAGGCATATTAATTTTTAATGCCAAAAACATATATGAATATTTAAAAATAAAAAATATGTATTTTTTAATATTTTGGTATAAATTATAGTACCTATTCCTAATATACAGTGCGGTCCAAAAGTCACCCCCCCTTTTAACTTTTGAACGAGTTGAGATATCGACTTCAAACTTAGAACTCTTAAATAAGACAACTTAAATTATCTTTTAGCATAACCCATTAGCGCCCAATTTAATTTTTTTTATCCAATTCAGGTGAAAATTGAATATGTCGTTATTTTGGACCTTCTAAGGGAGACTACACAGAAAAAATTCAAAACAGCCTCTTTTTTTTTTGGCTTTTGTGCTGTCCTATAAATAGGACGCTGGGAGGATATAGGCATATTAATTTTTAATGCCAAAAAACATATATGAATATTTAAAAATAAAAAATATGTATTTTTTAATATTTTGGTATAAATTATAGTACCTATTCTTAATATACAGTGCGGTCCAAAAGTCACCCCCCCCCCTTTTAACTTTTGAACGAGTTGAGATATCGACTTCAAACTTAGAACTCTTAAATAAGACAACTTAAATTATCTTTTAGCATATATTTGAAATTTTCAGCTCTTAAAATGTGGGCAGGGGGGCATGGGGGGACATTTTTTAAATGGAAAGGGGGTCGTGTGATACATCATTTTAAAGCTTATAAAATTCTCTATTTAAACTAACATTTTAAATTTTTTAAAAAATGTTTTTTAAGGTTTTGATTGTTCAATTTTTTGTGCCAAAACATTCGATTTTTTAAGTTTTTTTTTATAAATTTTTATTTATGTCAACTAAAATTAGTTTAAAAGTATAAGTAACATTTTTTTATGATGAAACTAGGCATTTTAAAAAAAATTATTTGTTTTTTTAGAGGAATTTTGACATAAATACCCATTTTCAACCCCATTTTAAACCCAAATTTTTTTTTTTTAATTTAAAAATATGGAGTAAAATTTTATAATCTTTAAAATGATGTATTACACGACCCCCCTTTCCATTTAAAAAATTGTGCCCCCCATGCCCCCTGCCCATATTTTAAGAGCTGAAAGTATTAAATATATGCTAAAAGATAGTTTAAGTTATCTTATTTAAAAGTTCCAAATTTGAAGTCGATATCTCAACTGGTTCAAAAGTTAAGAGGGTGGGGGGGGGTGACTTTTGGACCGCTTTGTATGTATATATAATTACTGAAGATGTACAAAACAAATGAAACTAAAAATAAAAAAAGCTATTATGAAAAAAAATTATTGTTTTCTATGGTATTTTGAAAAATAAGAAGTACATTATTTCAAAATTATTTTTGTATATACGTGACGAAAAGATGACCGGAGAGGGAGCTCTAAAAAGTAGAAAACATTCGGTGACATAATTGTTGGGGCTATATACGTTGGTATTTTTTTACGTTCCTTAACCGAATGTTTGAAGTAAAACCAGTCTTTTAGCAATAAATTAAATTAACGGGGTCAATGTAATGTATTCTAGCCAAAAAGAGGACCTATTGCAACATATATATGTACGATTTTTGTGTATTATCCCCACGTGTAGAACAACATATTTATCTTGCGGCATACGCATTGTACGATTTCAAATTTACAGGTCAATAACTTGCAAAGATAGTTTGACATACATTCGGCGGTACCTAACTACCGGGTGTGCACAAACTATAGAAATTCTATGGTTTGTCTATAATAGCATAGATACAATATTTTTTAATATTTTTGTTTGATAAACCTGTAGGAAAAGATTAAATTTTCAGCCTAGGCCGCAAAAGTAAAATAGTCGATGTTGATTGGTTCATTGATATTATAATACATAGAGAAGAAAAGAGGTATAAAAGTCCAGCCTGTGCAAGATTATTTTGTGACAGAACAGGCAGCGAAATGACGTAACGCAATATATCTGACCTTGCGCAGTAGGCATCTGTATCAGCTGTGAAATGCTGTCGGTCGTAAAACAATTCATCACCTCAGTATTAATTTGTATTATCTCCAAAAATCCCCCAGTAAAAATCTTAAAATGTCCGAAAAGAGAGATATGGCAAACCAATACTAGGGTGACGAATTATTAGTAGTTTGTTTATACTGTCAGTACTGTCAGATCGTCGTTTGTTTCTGTTCATTTTTCGACTTCTAATGTGTTTTAATTGTTTTTTTGCTGCATTTGTTCATAACTTTATGAAGACCAAAGGGTCAATCCCTGGTGTACTCAAAGTAGGTGTACAAAATCCCGAAATTCAAACACACCTCGAAAAATTCTTATAAAATAATTAAAAAAAACTATTTCGACGTTTCTTCGTAGATATTTATTGTTTTTTGTTGAATTTTTTCAATTTTTATTTGACACGTAAAACTAAGGTTAAAAATACTTGTCAAAAACAACAATAGTAGTGCGCATGTGCAAGTTTATCTCAGATGCGCTAGGCACATTTATCACAGTATTCCGCAACGGCTTTGGAGGTCTTTCCTTGTCTATGTTATAATATTACAATACTGTTGACATTTGAATTCCAACCTCAAATTTGTTGTCAAAAATATATAAATATATTACATTCGAATAAAAAATAATGTATGATACACGGACAAAAACTGTATTTTTCGTCTTTGTATCATAAACTACTATTGTCCAAACATATTTTATTACGAAAATATATTCATAGCAAATGAAGGGTCCAGTGGAAAAACGATGAGGTTCCATTTTTAAAAAGTTGAGAAAAACGAAATTTAAAGTTTCGCAACTACTGTTAAAATAGTTTTTAATGACATTCAGAGTTCTTTCCGAGTAATTTTCTCGATCAAAAATTCATTAGAACCCTATGTTGAATCCAGGCATGAATAAAAACTTCATGTATACCCAACATTTTTATTCATTTCAAAGATGTAAACATTCAAATTCAAATTTCCAACCGCAGTTTTTAGTGGAATCTCATTGTTTGTCCCCTGTAAGGTTTTGTATGTTGATTCTTCAAGTTACAAGCTAACAGACGCCGCTAAAATATCGATTTCGAAAAAAAAATCATCGTTTTTCCACTGGACCCTTCAAATAATTTGCTGCAAATCTAATATAACATTATAAAACGTCAACGTCAAAGAGAAAGAGGAAGAAATAAGAAGACGCAAAGTATACTTGTTTTCTTATAAGAAAAAAAGGAAATGGCAGAGCTTTTAGTAGGGTTTCGACCAAAATGACATGTTTACTAGACATAGTATATGGTTCCAAGGGGTTTTCAAAAATAAAAAAATAAATGAATTTAGTTAGGAAATTTTTAATCACCCGGTATAAGCTAGATAACCTTTTAATTTAAATATTATTCCTATTACATTGCTTATTTTTCTTGCGAACACATTTATTCGTATTAACTTTACACTATAAAATAACGGTATTTTTAATTCTGATAAATTAATTAAATTAAAATAAAAGTAGGCATACCTGAAATAAACAAATACGAATAAATTTTGAAATATGTAAATATTTTTAAAATATTTGAAGAAATCAGCAAAACCGATTGATTAAAATAATTAAAATTATCTTAATTTCTGAGTATTTTTAGGATTAAAAGTAAAATATTAAAAAAAAATTATATTTATAAACATTTTCTTGACAGATATACTGGAAATTCAATAAAATCTGCAGTGACTCAGTTGCGAATGTGTGGTAAAAGGCGAAGATCATACCAGTTCGGGCGCGACACGCGTAATTTCGTCGAAGCTTAGCAAAGGCGGACTTATACCAAAGCAGCAAAGGTATCAGTCACTGCAGGTTTTATTGAATTTCCATTAGTTATAGAATATTTTTAATTATAATAATTATTAGCTGATCCACTTGGGGGTCCCTTTAAATCCGCTATAGAATTTATGTAATAATAATTTCTATATATAACTGTCAATCATACTTTTCCCAGCAAAAATATAAAAAATAGGCAAATTTTATAAATATACCAAAAGCAGCAAAACGATTTTATATAAAAGTCGAGATAAAAGTAAGAGCATAAAAAAATCATTTTATATTCATCCCCGACATAATTTTCAATATCACCTGCATGATAAATGTTCTTTTAAATAATTAAAAATGATTTTTAAACCCTTTGAAATAGGTACCTATAAAATTTAAGCAGGTGCTTTAAAGCACTGCTTTATTTATAAAAAAAGAGAAGTGGCAAAAATACGATTTCAAAAGAATCGAATATTGAAAGTACTCTTGATCAAGAATCGAAAATTCCGGACTCTTAATTAATTTTTTGTACTTTCCAAAGGTGTATAGACCTACCACTTAAAAGTTTTAAGTATGTTCCATGCAAGTAAGTTATGCAAAGGAATCATTTTTAATAATAATTTATTAAGATTATGAAGATGTTTCAACGCGTAATATAACCAAGCTTGCAGGATGTCGAGTCTTGAAAATAAAGACTCTTCGTGAGACGAGACAACAATTTAAAAAAAAAAAACAGAAGTTCAGTTTCTAGACTCTCGTGAGTCACGAAGTTACATTTGTCCAAACGAGTCGTGACAAATGTAACGTAATGAAAACACACTGCCCAGTAAAAAAGCTTTCCCATTTTACACCTCCGCGCGTAAAATGAATTTTTTATTATTAGATTTACTTTTAGCAACCTTAAATATATAGCAATTTTCAAGAAAACTACCCTCCGCCTCTTAGGGGGTGCAGTTAGAACTTTTTTATATATATCAGATTTTCTTTTAGCAACCCTAAAAACCCCAAAACACCAATTTTCACAAAAACTACCCCCACCCCTCGGGGGGTGAAACTAGAAAAATTTTATTAAAAGATTCAGTTTTAGCGACCTCCAAACCCCCAATGTATAAATTTTCAAAAAAACTACCCCCTGTCCCTCAGGGGGTGGAGTAAGAATTTTCTTATTATAAAACGCAAAAATACGGAAAAAAAAATTTGAAAATTTTTGCACGAATACAAGACTTTCCGAAATTTTGAAAATTTTCAAAATGGGAAAGCAATTAAATACTGTATATGCTTAATTTAGTCCTAATGTTACCTACTGGAAACATTCACAAAGTAAAATTCCAAATACTCTCGAATTAAATTTTGTCTGCTTTCCTGTTTTCATACGATCCTAAAATACACAGGTGAAGTTTCATCTTGCGTAGCTAGTAGGACAGGTTTTTTGACTATTATTATTTCCTATGCGTTTTTTGTTTACAGGGTGCATTTTTCTACGCACCTGCAACTTAAATTATGTCTGGTCGCATCGAAAAGATCGCTTGACAATCAAGTTAGCTTAGCATCAAGCGGTTATAATAGGATTGTTCTTTTTTAGAGATTTCTCAGAGGATCTCAGACTCATTTCATAAGATATGCAGTTTGCCTCAATTGTGACGTAAAAATTTCCAATTCTTAATTATGTATTTTCTTTATTAAATAGAGAATTGTTTTATTTAAATAATAATAGTAACTAAAATAGTTTTGACCTACCTCTGGGAAAATATTGACATCCCTCTAAAAATATTTTTCAGCCATTCTCAAGATGATTTCGATAAAAGAACTGAATTTGTAGGTTATGTTGACACTCAACGGGCTACTTTGTTACTGAAAATAAGTCACAAAAAACGTTCATTTTGTTTTAATATATGGTACAAAATGAGTTAAGGATATTGGCTTACATGAGGAATAAAAGAACAACCCTTTCAATCAAGTGATTATATTGTGGCTATAAAATAACCTTCTTTTTATAAGAATATTTCTATAGCAAATCAAATAAATTTTAGAAAGCAGATTCTTGTTTCTTAAATTGGTAGCACTGATTTTGTGCGGATCCTATATTAAAATTTTGACAAATTTGTGCAATACTTGGATGGTCTAGGCAACTAAGACCAAAGGGGATGTTCATATATTTATATAGTTTATTGTTTGGTTTTCGAGGGTGCAGTTGTTTGGCAGAATAACATCCTGACTCCTAATTTCTCCACTCTCCAAACATTCTTACTCCATATCATCCCACTAATCCGTAATATCCCTACTGAAAAAAAACACTACTCCGTAACATACCTACTCCCCAATTACCCCACTTCTCACTATATGCACTTGATTAGCCACTTGACATAAATATTTGTCATGGTAAGTCATTGTCAAATACGTATTTAGTTTATAATTATGAGAACGACGACAAACAGACTATTAGAATAACACTTTGCGATTATTCTACGATTTCACGTGTAGACAAGCACTTCCTAGGAAAAATATAAAACTATATAGAAGAAGAAAGTTCTTTGTTCCGCGAACCAATCATTTATTATTAAGTCGTTAATCAATTTCAAATAGTGCAAAGTAGAGTTATGGGGGAGTAGGAATATTATGCTTAATTTATTAATTACTCATTTATTAGTAGACGTTATGAGAACGTGGACAAAGACACTTAGAATAAAACTTTGCGATTATTCTAGAATTTTACGTGTAGACAAGCAATTCCTAGGAAAAATATAAAACTATATAGAAGAAGAAAGTTCTTTGTTCCGCGATCCAATCATTTATTATTAAGTCGTTAATCAATTGCAAATAGTGCAGAGTGTAGTTATTGGGGAGTAGGGATATTATGGAGTAGGGATGTTAGTCTGCCACTTATTTTATTAGCGGCATTTAAAAAAATGTAACGAAAATATCGCACCATACACGAAATAAAATTATACGCGAGCCGGAAGTGCAGTCGTTTTATTAGTTGCACTTTTGACTTCCGCTCTTTACGCAACGCCCTGTATACGAGGGTTATTTTTATTTTTATTTATTTTACCGCGCATCGATGCATTCGCTTATGGAATGTGTAGGTACTAAAAGCCTTTTCGGGATGCTTTGGTTATACTTTGGTTATAAGATTCTTCATGATTAATAATTATTATAACTATTATAATAGTTGTTATTATAACCATGGCATTTCAAAAGATTTATAAACGTATAAAGGCCATTTTGAAGAGCTTTGGTTATACTATTCGTAATTATATAACCAATCTGCAACCGAAGCATCTCGAAAAGGCTTTAAATACGTTTGTTTCAAATTAAGACGTAGGGCTTAAGTTAATAAAAAAAAATATTTTTGTGCGCTAATCATTGTCTTAGATTATTTAATACATAAAACAATAGTATAATAGGAAGGTGTTTCCTCTTGTGGTTGTTTTGTTGCAAGGAAAACCAGAGAAATACGGTTTATGCTGATTTATTACGAAACTACATTTGAGGCGAAATGGGACTTTATTTAAATTACCGTTAATAATAAAAATATGAATTAAAAAACAGAAC
The DNA here is from genome assembly GCA_958510825.1 of Brachypterus glaber. NCBI lineage: Eukaryota > Metazoa > Arthropoda > Insecta > Coleoptera > Kateretidae > Brachypterus > Brachypterus glaber. Next base: position 26,517,687 of record OY294050.1, read on the forward strand.
CTATATTTAAACTAAAGAGCGCTAGTCACAACACTTTACCCTCGTATATACTTAGTCTTCTTTTTAAAGTTAGTTTAACTTTTTTGACGGTTGGCTAATTTTGAATGGAGGGTAAAAAATAAATTATATATCCTTTAAGAAAATTTGACATAAAACCTTTAAAAGGTAAAGTAATATTTTTTAAGACACGGAAAAACTTTGTTCGTTATTATTTTTTCTATTTGGAGTACAAGGGTCTGATGTAAAATTTTTCAAAAAATGTATACCTGCAAAATAATTATTGCACTTTAAATTAATTAAATAAACACAATATGTTAATATTATTAAAGACTTTATTTTATAATCCTGTAAGTTTTTTGGCAGTACAAAAAAAAGTTGTGTTTTTTTCTCTAAAAACTTATTTTGGAAATCCGACCCTTGTACTTTAACCATAGAAAAACACTGCCCAGTAAAAGAGCTTTCCCAGTTTTCACCTCCGCGCGTGAAATGAATTTTTTATTATCAGATTCGCTTTTAGCAACATTAAAAACCCCAGAATACCAATTTTCCACGAAAACTACCACCACTCAGGAGGTCGATTTAGAAAAAAAATATTTTAAGATTCAGTTTTTTCGAACTCAAAAATAAAATAAAATAAATAAATAAATAAATAAAAGATTTATTAATGCAAAATAAAAAGTATCAATTTTTGTACTTTTATTTTGACCAATTACCAAATTAATTTTTGTCTAGTTATGTCTAGTTTCTCACATAAATTAACTAGCCTCTGCATTCAAAAGGTGCACATAACTTTCTTATATGGTTTCACCTGTAAAATTTTGGGCACCTGCATTATAATACCAAACTATAGCTAGTGTTAGTTTACGAGTTTTATTAAAAAATATCCCAGACTTTGGTTTATATATTTTTTAACGATTATTTTAACCAGGGCCGTAACTAGGGGGGGCTTAGCCCCCCCTGACCTTGGTTTAAGCCCCCCCCCCCCTAGCGTTTTCGCTGAGCAACCCCTGGTATTTTTTAAGTCAATTACCTTTGGGCGCCATTTTTTTTGCAGGGGCGCCAAGTTTGGTAGAAACAGTCAGGGACAAAGCTTTTTTTCTTAAAGGTAATTTTTGGGGGACCAATTTTATTTTTTTTAAGGAGTTGAAGGGTCAAGTTTGGTAGAAACCGTCAGGGACAAAGACTTTTTTCATTAAGGTATTTTATACTTAGATTTTAAGGTCTGGTAAGCAAAATAACTTTTTTTATTTTTCCCTCTCCATATTTCTGGTTTTTGTCGATTTTCTTCCGAGTAGGTAACAAACAAGTTGCTATTTATTTTTAATTTGTATGATTTAGTTTCATAATTTAAATATATTTTTTTAATTTTATTTATAAGCATGTAAATTCCTGAAAAATCTAGTATATCGCCGCAGGAAATTTTTTTAGAAATTTTAAGGTCACGTCATTTTCAAACACCTCAAAATTTAAAAAGCAAATTATTTTAATTACAATTTTCTCATACATTTGATTATGGCTGGCGCAGGGGCTCGCTTTTTTATTGTGATTACAACATACATTATATACAGCGCCGCAGGCAAAAAATAGTAATTTGAAGGTTAAAATAACTTTAAAATGAGTTTTAATTTTATTTTTACCTCCTTGGTTGTCTGACCTTTAGATTTTTTTATTATATTAGGTTAAAAATGCATAAGTAGGTGGCTTAAAAAACGCCAGAGGGGGCTTAAACCAAGGCCAGGGGGGATTAGCCCCCCTCGCCCCCTAGTTACGGCCCTGCGCGCACATGACTATTTTTTATTTTTGTTTGATTTTATAAAAAGTATGTAAAACTTCTGCATATCATAGAGGGTATAGGTAAGCGTCTTCAACGCAACTTCTACTTATTAAAAAAACTATTCTACTCTGAACAACCTACATTAAAGCCAATTAACCTAAATTTTCTTATTTTCTACCTGCGTCTTCAATAAAATCAAGATTCAATCTGTGCTAAACCCTTTCTATCTTCCTGATTCATTAAAAGAGGCAAAAAACTTGGAAATTAGGTTAAGTTGACGAAGGGGTTATGGGAAAAAGGGCACCTGCACTTTTTGGTCCCTTCAAAGATGCACATGCCTTTTTGATATTATAATTATTACTCCGATTTTTTTAATCTAAAATATGTTTACTTCCACGAGAAAGGATCCCCAGTTGTTGCGTCATGGTCTTTCTAACAAAAACCTATTAGCTTTAAAATACCTTCCAATAGTTCTAAAAAGTCAATCGAATGAATCAAATAGGGTTTCGAAAAAGTCGAAAAACAGAACTTATCGTCTCAATTTTCGAGAAGAAATAGGTTAATCTTGTCTTACATGTCTTGACGATTAACTTCTTGACTCGTCTCGATGATTAAATTCTTGTCTCGCCTTGCAAGAATATTTATTTTCAAGAGATTTTGACATTTTCCAGGGTTGGCTGACCTTAGTATCATGCGTGAAAACATCCCCACGGTAAGCCAGACAAGTTTTTATTATTGATAATAACACAGCCACTCAAAAAAAGGTCCGGAATTTTTTCGGAGACCATTGTATACCTATGTATTTTGAGGTTGTATGCCTATGTTAAAAAAAATTATTGACCTTTTTTTTGTGGCTACATGTGTGGCCAGGACCTCCAAATTCTGCAATTTAAAATTTGGACAGCTCCAACCCTAGATAGATACGCCATTTCAACTTGGGGCATTTTCTATACAAATTACTATAACTACATTTTTTTAAATCCAGCATATGCTTGATATCGCCAGGTTGTAGGTAGCTGATCTAGAATCCCTTGTCAAATGTCAAAATTGACATGATTTTTATTGTCTTTCTGATTCAGGGTTAATTAGGTTAATATTTTTAATTTTAACCCGGCAGTAATATGAGTTCCGGTTTTTTCATAAAAGTCTATGCGTGGTTAGAAAAAATTAAATCCTCAGACAACTCCTTTTTTTAAAGCTTCGCAATCGACTAATCAATCGCGTCATTCAATCTTCTTCTTCTTCTTCTTCTTCTTCTTCAAACATAACCTTTGGTCACTTATGGTCTTGAACTATACGTTCTTTTGGACCAGATACAAGTATTATAATCATTTCAAATAAATAAAATTTCTTTTAAAACATAACATCAAGAAACATAATCCGGATTCATGCACTAAAGTACTTCACAAACATAAAATTTCAAAAGATATAACAGTTTCAGCTGTATTTCAGCTGTATATTAATATTTTCATGACGAACCTATTTTCACATCAATTAGTCGATGCTGAGATTAAAACATAGTTTAATTTCGCAGAACTATGGGACATCAGACCTTCTACAAGTGTGATATTAGACCTATCACAAGCGGTGATAACGTATGAGTGATAAGTTATCATCACTCTAATTTATTGCTGATAAGTCATTAGTGATAAGGAATTTGAATGAAAGGAGCCAATAGCGTGAATTCAAAACCTATTCAGAAAAAACAGACTTTCAATGACCAACTTACACAATAAAACCTCTGAATTTTGGTCTATAGGCCAAGACCTATAGGTCTAGGAAAATGAGATTATAGGTTAAATTCCGAGATATAAAATTTGCCGGTTAAACTGCTGGTAGTTTTTATGCAATTAAAGAAAAAATGACACTTAATACAAACTAAAAGTTCCACACTTAGTCGAGGACTTTTATCATCAATTAATAAAATCAGGCGTTTTTCGTTTCAAATTAATTATCCTCGGAATTATCTTTATTTTCTGAAAAATGATAACTGATTACTGATCAGTGATTATTAAAAATATCTGAAAACGTAGATTTTGTGAAAAAGCTCACCGAAAAAACTGTTTAATTTAGCATTTATTTTTATTCTCTTTTCCATGGAGTATTGTGTATTTTTGTACGCTATGCATCCCAAATGTCGTTTTATTTCGGTCCTCGACTAAGTCAATTTAAATGCGGATGTGACTTTATGGGTAAAGGCGATACTTGATTCGAAAAGGGTTAAGCGACATTAATTTTTTTGTCGAGAATAAAAACAAAAAAAGAAAAATACAAAAAATATTGTAATGTTTTCAATCAAACACAGCGGATGCAATCATACCCGTTTATTTGAAGGATATTTTTTATTATAACTAAAATCATTTTTTTTGTTAAAGGTCTATCCATAAATGACGACACGCTTTTGGAAGAAAGTAGAAAAAAGTAAATTACCAAAAAACTAAACTTTCGCGAGGTACCTTGACCATGCAAAAGTTATTTGTGTGCAAATGAAGTTTGCCATAATAATATAAATAAATTAATGCATTAAAATTGAGAATATTTTTTTTTTTGAGGTTATATTAATATCTGCCAATTCAACAACATTAATAAAAAGTATTTTGTTTTATTTTCGGTAAATGCATATAAAATTGACTCTTTTATATACGTATATCGACTTTTTAAGATTCGAAACATCTAATCTCAAAAAAATCAGTTTTCGGTTCTTTGCACTAAATAACTCTATACATGATGAATTATGAGGAATTATAAGCAGAGATGACGCTAAGGGGGGGGGCACCCCCCCAACCACGATCGAGTTTACTGTCAAGGTATGTAAAATTGAGTGGCAGAGTTGGGAAATTTGTATTGAGTTGAAATTGAGTGGTAAAGTAAAGGGAAAGGTCGAGGACTTTTTTACCCACTTTTATTTTTATTTTCAGAGCTTTTTTTTATTTTTAGTCATCAAAATTTTTTCAGGAGTAAGTTTTTTCTGTTTTTGAAAATAGTTGAAAAATTCCCGAAAAAATTGGGAAATTCCTTACCATTTAGTTGGAAAATTTACAAGTCGATATGGATCTCAAAAAATATGTACCGAACAAATATACTTTCGAGTAGGGCCCTCTAAAAGAAATATTTTGTTAACAGTTATTATTAGCTGTAGTAGATATCTTTAAAATATATGTAGATATAGTATACACTATACAGTAGTAGTATAGTCCTTTTTTGACGGATAAGTGTATATTAAAAATATTTTTTCCTACGAGCGTGCGTAAAGATCTTTCCGCACGCATATGCAATTTGTGCGGAAAAGAGCCTCTTTCCACACTTGTTAGGAAAATAGCTATTTTAAATGTTAAAAACTATCCTTGATATAGATTTCACTATTGCTTTCGATTATTCTACCATATTTAAAACACTAAAAACGTATTTTTAAAAAACAAAAATGTGTTTTGCATAAATTTGCTTCGTTATTAAAATTACGAATATATGATTAGCAACTAGTCCTTGTCCTAAAAAAATTAGTAAAATTCGTAACAAAAATTAGGTAATAGTTGAAGACTAAATCAAGGTCCACAAATTTACTAGTTTACAGTATTATTAATTTCGCCTCAATGATTATTTATATCGATAAAAAATCTAAAAAAGAAAATAATATTAAAATGTTTTTATCAGGCGCACCTATTTCTAGATGCGCTGCAGTGCGCTGGTAAGGTATTGAGTTTAAAATAATACTTATCTGCTATATCTTCTTTACCTAAAAAATATTATTAGTCAATACCTTACCAAAGTTAAAATTTTTTCTCTAAATACAGGGTTATTCAGAATAAAGTTCAAGAAATTTAAGAGGAAAAAAAGTTCCTATAAAGGCTGGTCCGGAAATGAGTCCTAAAGGAGCTACGGCTCTTTAAACTTGTAATAAATATAAGGTATTTAATTAATAACTCTTGTGCCCTTTAAGCTAGAGCGACGAGATTTTGCGTGTATACTAGTATTAATAAGGGCAATAAGTTTATAGTATAATTTATTTTTTTGAATTTATCCAGAGGCGTGCCTAGACGGCAAAATATGTGAGGCTTAACACATTTTTGCCCCAAACTTTCTTAAGTATACTTTTTTTGGATTTTTTGTAAAAAATATAGATTCCTTCAGTAAAAATACATAAAAAATGTCATATAGTGTAACACTGTAAGAGCAACCGTTAAAAAAAATGCAATTAAGAGTGTGCCACTAAAAATTTTACTTTTTAAAAGGCTGTTACTCCTTTAATATTAAATTTAGGTGTTTTGGTGAAGAATACTTTTTTGTTTAGTTTTAAATGAAGAATCGGCCTGCAGCATTAAAATTTTATTGTTTTTTTTTGTTCCAGATTCAATGTCCATCTTCGAGGGGCCGCAGCTCTCTTAGGGCTCACTTTTTTTCATATTTTTTAATGTAGAATCACCTCCTAAATTTCTCGAACTTATTTCTGAACAACCCTGTATAGTTAAATATGTAGTTTTGAATATACCTACAATGAGCGTTAACTACCGTATTTTCATAGTTAACAAAACAAAAATTATCATTAATGTATTTCGATATACACTGTAACATAGAGGGTTAAATTTATTATTATGACTATTATTTAAGAGTATAGGTATTCGAAAACAATTTTAGTATTTATAGTTTCAAACGAATACAATTTAGTTATAAAGTCGTTATAAATAGATCCAGCATCAATTGTCCTATATTTTCGTTATAATCTTTTCATTCAAGAAAATCTTAGTGGGCCAATAGTTACTCTAGTGTCCCGTACCAAACAAAACAAAATCAGTTAAACTAGAAACCGTCCTTTTAATGACCTACATGACCCGCAACTTAAAAAAAAATGAAGAACCCGTAAACATTTAGATTGCTTCGCATTCTAAAGTATGCTCGTTATGGGGGATAAAATTGTGTTTACTGTTGGAATAGTCCATGTTGAAATTGGAATAAATGTGCACGGGCTGATATTTTAAAGGGTAGTAGTGGATGGTAACAGAACACTCCTGTTAGTTTTTCACCGGGTGATTTGCGTAAGGGGTGTCCGCTATCTTGAAGTAAGGGGTAAGTGCGGTTATCTTGCTAAATATGCATCTTCATTGCACTGCACGAATTCCTATGTAACTTTTTTATGAGCATAATTCATCTACAGTAGATGATATATATATATATATATATATATATATATATATATATATATATATATATATATTTAAAATAATAATAAAAAGTTAGGTTGTGTCGTTTATGTACATTTTAGCCATTAATTTAAATTTCCCGGTTGAGTTATAATCAAAATGGCGGATCGTAAAGTATATAACCTTGGGATGACAGCTCATCTATGTTCTTTGTCTATGATTTTACTGGACTAGAATTGCGGTTTTATGGGAGTCGAGAAACGAAAAGTCTCATATTGATCGCAGAGAGTCTTAATACAATTTTCGAGTCAAGAAATGGGTTGATCTTACCTTGACCATTTTTTGTTTAGCAAGAGTCTCGATGATTAAGTTCTTGTTTCGTCTGACGAGAGGCTTGATTTTCTATACAACCGATATTCTGCAGGATTAACGGACCTTTCTATAGCGCATGATGGGCCGGATTCAGGGGGGCGAAGGGGGTGCAGATTATCCAGGGCCCGAGCTCGAGGAGGACCGATTTTGGAAGTTACTTTAAGTTTACAATAAACTATATATTTATAATCCCCCAGAAAGAGAAGGGCACCAAAACGAGCTAATATGCAGATCCTTTTCCAAGTGGATCATAGACCCTTAAATTCGAAAAAAAAATCGCTTGCGGCGCTAGGGTTTTCGTTCGTTAAAAAAAACTTAAACGTAAACATAATGAAAATTTTCGACGGCGGCGCTTAAGCCTTTTTGCATTTTTGTAAAACTTTATATTGTAACTCTTAATAGTTCACTGTTACTAGTGTTTTAAAATTAATATAGAATATAAAGTTTGTAAAAAGAGTTGCTTACAGCGCTACTATATATACTAAGTTTCGAATCAACTTGTGTCACTATTTATGACGAGTTGTGGTTATTCACCCGTGACGAGGTTTTTCCTATCAAAGACTTCCATATTGCAGGTAAGTGGTAACCAGTGTCCCGATTGATATTGTTAGGATGCTTGATGATTTCTATCGATTCCCGTATCTTCCTTGGCATTTTTCTGTTTTCTGTTAATATTTGTTTTGTTTCAGACAAATTGATTTTATGACCTGTTTCATGTACATGTTCGGCTACTGCCGATAAGGAAATTTGTTTCTTTCTTATATTGCGCTCATGCTCTTGAAGTCTTGTAGAAATTTTTCTCTTAGTTTCACCTATGTAAACCGTACCACAGGAGCAGGGTATTTTATATACGCCTTCTGAACTCAGGGGTATTTTGTCTTTTGTTGAAGTCAAACATTGACCTAATTTTTGGTTGGACCGAAATATAGGCTTAATATTTGACTTTTTCAAAAGTTTACCTATTTTATCCGTGATACCGCTTACATAGGGAAGTATAACTTGTGTCTGTCTGTCATTGTCACTATTGTCCTGTTGTTTGGGTCTGGGATTTCTGTATTTGTATATGGTCTTATTAATGTCTTTTTTGGTATAACCGTTCATGGTCAAGGCTTTGGTTAGTTTCTAAAATTAGAATAGACTATCAAATTTGTAAAAAATTGCCTGCAGCGCTTGTAAAACTTAAGAGTAAAATTTGTAAAAAAATTGTCTCTAGCGCCAGAGCTGCAATTTTTATGAAATTAGAAATACAGTTTTAAAATTAAAATTGACTATCAAAATTGTAAAAATTTTAGCCTGCTTTCTTATTTTTTTTTTATTTAACATTGTAAAACTTGAGTTTAAAATATCAAATTAAAAAATTCAGAAATTAACATAATTCGTAGTTAATGAATGGGGGCGCTAGTTCAGCCCCCCACCGCACAAGTACTCTGCATGGCACAATAAGTTTTAGAAAATGAGGGGTCCGGGTAAAAAGTTTCCCCGGGTCTTGAGCTGGCTCTGTCGAGCCCTGATCAAGACTAAGACTGAGTCCTTTCGAGCTCTAAGATTGTCCCGCATTTTACAGTGCTGGGTCCTGACAATAAATGGACAAAAAATCTTAAAGTTCGGAAATTAATAAAACGTGCAAAACTTGAGAATTTCATATTTAAAAATATTGTTCTCTTCTAGTTTTACGACTGCGAAGAACACAAAAATGAATAACGAGGTTGATTTTTTTTCTGCACCGTCCCTTTACAAAAACGGTCTTAAATCCGTCCAGAAACCTGTATGTCCGGTTTTAAAAACCGTTTATCAAAAACGGCCCGTATAGGAATACACGCATTTTCGCAAGAGGTCCTCAACGAATTTTTGACAATGCGAATATCTTGGACAACAGACGATTGTCTATTGTTTAGGGAATGAGGGACGAAGGATAGTGAACCATCTTTTTATTTTTTTTATAAAGGATTGAAGACATGAAGGGTGAATTTTGTTTTATTGTGTCTATAAAGAAATAGTTTGCAGAATTTTATTATTATAGGAACAAACCAAGCACTTTTATGTGATTCAAGTTTGGACTTCTTGGTTAAACTAAGATACGTATTCAGCTGCAATCAAGCAAAAGATTTGATTTCAGTACTAAACATACTTGCGGATATACAGTGTGGTACAAAAGTCACCGCCCCTCTTAACTTTTGAACTTGTAAAAAGGACAATTTAAGGCATATCCACAATCTCGCATAAAAACATAGTACATACGGTACCGTGATTGGCTTACAACATACATGCGAAAAGATAGTTATACTATATTTGATATTTTTAGCTCTTAAAATGTGGGAGGAAGGCATGGGGGGATATTTTTTAAATGGCAAAGGGGTTGTGTGGTACACTATTTTAAAGCACATTCTAAGGTTTATTAATTATTTTTTTTTATTTTTTTTGTGTTATAAATGCGATTTTTTAAGATTTTTTTGTAAAATTTTATTTATATTGATAATTATCATAATTTTGTGGGGTTTAAAATAGGGTTGAAAGATGGTACTTTCGCCATTATTGAAAAAAATCAAACAGTTTTTTAAAAAATATTAATTTCCTGATGTAAAAATACACAGGGCCACAAAATTATCCTGTCGATTGACCTCGATTAGAAATGGTTTTCTAGGTGTATTTTTGGTCGCTAAATACGAATCCATCGTCCGTTTTGGCCCATCACGTCCGGATTTTTTTTTTATTTAAAAAACCAATTATTTTTCTGCTTTCGAAAATTTAATTTCGCTCATATTTTGCAATATATTAATCTGAAGGCATTATACGCCTATATTTGTGGAACAGCGCGTCGAGATCTATCGACATGAATTTGAAAAAAAAAAAAAATCCGACGATAACCGAAATTTGACGATTTTGACCATATCTCAGATTTTTTTAAAATCATGTCGATAGATCTCGACTAGCTGATTTCAAAAATATAGGCATATAATACCTTTAGATTAATATTTTGGAAAATATGAGCGAAATAAAATTAAAAAAAAAAAAAAACAAAAAATTGGTTTTCCGTATTAAAAAAAAAAAAAACTAAGGAGATGGGCCAAAACGGACGACGGATTCGTGTTTAGCGACCAAAAATACACCTAGAAAACCATTTCTGATCCAGGTGAATGGACAGGATAAATTTGTGGTCCTTTGTAATTAGTTTAAAGTATTTTTGTATCAGGAAATTATAATTTTTTTAAAAACTGATTGATTTTTTTTAATATTGGCGAAAATACCATCTTTCAACCCTATAATGGAACCCCCAAACAATGTCTAAACAATAAAAAAATTAGTGGTCAAATAGAGAATTAATAAGCTATGAAATAATGTGTCACACGACCTCACTTTTTTTCCGATGGGCAAGGCCACATTTTAGGAGCTTAAAATACCAAATTTTATGTCGATGTCTTAACTCGTTCAAAAGTCAAGAGGGAAGGGCGTGACGTTTGTACTGCGCTGTACAAACGTTTGAGCCATTTGATCTTAATATTACGTACTGTTTTTAGTAATAAACAAGCCGTGAAGATAATGTCTTACATATTATGTAATGCTACGCATATATATTATTCGCAGTAAATGGTATATTGCATTTCTGAAATACTTAAAAAAAACATAATTAAAAAAAATATATATTTTTAAAAAGATCTTTTTTAAAAAACGAAAATTACTGAAAAAAAAAAAAATAAATAAAAAAGTTATTATTTTTTTTTATTTTTTAGTTTTTTTAATAATTTTTTTTATTGTAGACTTGATGCTTATAAGTAATAAACAAATTTTTCCTGAAAAAATTACGTTTATTGGAATTTACTTTCAGCTTTTTTCAATTTTTTTAGAAGTTTAACTCCCCATAACTTTTTTGTTTTTGGGGGGATTACTTTCTCGTAGAACTTGATTTTTACTGAAAATTTCAAGTCGATCCGATTATTCGTTCTCGAGTTATCGTGTCACGAAAATTGTGACATCAGACAGACGTATGGACGGACAGACGGACAGACGGACGGACAAAAAAAGTTGCTTATTTTTTCATGAAACAAATTTATATATGTATATACAAGAATTCTTTGTCCAAGACGACTTTTGATTTTTTTTTGAAAATTCGAAACTACCGTATATTATTCTAGCGCAGGCGCTGTGAACAATATAAAAATAAACATTTTTAAGTGTCTCCACGTTTTTTATGCAAAAATAGTTTTTTTGCCATGGCCCGAAAAAATGTCTTTACCAGACAAGCTACGAGGCGATTCCAGAAAGAAGTAGTTTTGGTCATGGCTTTGGAATATTAAATTATTTCAGTTAAAAAAAACATAGCTTATTATTATAAGAAATAGTTAGAAAAAAAAGCTTAAGAAAATTAGGTGAATATTTAAATTATAGCATTGTTTTGTCAAAAGCCGTATTTGGTCTATAACACTAGGCAACACGGTTTCTTGCCCCGATTGGAGTCATATGTTTTTTAACTAATTTTGGGTCGCTGAAACCGAATCTGGCCTCAGAATATATCTATTACCTAAGTTTTCTGAGAAAAATGAGATAAAAATGTAAAAAAATTATTATTTTATCCCTCTTTTGTTCTAAAATCATGGGAGATAAAAATATTATGAGGACAATTTAGATTCGGCGACTTAATATTAGTTAAGAAATACCCATGAAAAAAAAATATTTAAAAAAAAATGGATAATGTGACACAACCAAGTAGGGGTGGAGGGTAAGAAGAAGGGTGCATAAGGAGACAAGCCTATCGCCACGTACTCATGCTAAAAATTGTCAAAAATCATTACTAAGGGGTCAAAAATAAACCAAAAAAATGTTACGTAATATGGTTCTTTTGTAATAAAGTAACATTTTTATGATGTAGAACCATTAAAAAAACAAAAAAAAAAACACAATATTTTGTTTTATAAATTATTTTTAAATTGGCATAATTGCCTGTACTAAAATTTAAAAAATAAGACGTGCTGGATTTTTTTAAGGTCAAATTTGGATTCTGCGCCTTTAAATTGATAAGAAAAATATATTTTTTTGGGCTCGGGAAAAAAGTTTACACTGTATACTTTAATTTTGTTTCTTTTTACGAACAAATTAAGCAAAATAAAAAAATATTTGTATAAATATTTTTGTAGATTTTATAATCAACAAATTAAGTCCTATAAAATTTTTATACAGATTTGATAGTTTTGCCACAAAAGAGCAATTAAGTAAACTCTGCACTTTAAATTTAAGCTTTTTATTTTTTTTGCGTACTTACTCTGACAGTAGGTCCTTGGCATATATATTTTTGAGTTTCTCGTATTTTTTTTAATATACCCTATAATTTTCAAAATCCTACTCTTCTTTTTTAAGATTTTGAAAAAAAAAGACATTATTTCCTGGACTTATATCTCAAAAATTTTAGGTGCTGAAATTTTTTTAAGGTCAGATTCGGTTTCTACGCCCTCGAATTAGTAAAAAAAAATTACTTTTCGATCGGGGCAAAAAAAAAGTTGAGATTTGTTGCCTAGTGTAATTTAAGTATAGGTCTGTTTAATTAAAAAGGAAGTAATATTTTAGCTAGCAAGTAGTTTAAATGTCATTAGTACATTTTTAGTAGGAAAATGGATAAAACAATAAATGAAAAAGAAAATTTATTTGAGCAATTATCGAAAAAAACTCGGTAATCGTCTGACATTTGCGTGTGTTGCCAATAGCCAAACAATAATTACAAATCAATAGTTCTATGTAGGGAAATTCCATTAAAGGCTATTGGGAAATTGTCATTTTATTGTTACAGTTAAAATTGTTTTGATGGCCCTGAAGACCCTTCAAAGAAGGGGAATTATACACATTAGTAGAAAACCATAATTCACACAGAGAAATGATTATTAAAAACAAGTATTTAATATTTAGATCACGTGGCTCAAAAGTTGGTATATCTGTAAGCATTTTTATTAATGAAATTAAATTTTTTCTTGATGGAAGTATTTAATATTTAGATCACGTGGCTCAGTTGGTATATCTGTAAGCATTTTTATTAATGAAATTAAATGTTTTTCTTGATGGAAGTTAAATATGTGTCTTACTTAGAACAATCGGTTAAAACTAGAATTACGTAAATAAAAGTGCTTGGTTTGAACAATAACATTTTTTGTTATGGGAGCCATAGCGTAGTTGGTTAGCGCTTGTTGATAGCAAGGCGATTAGCGTGAGTTCGATTCTTACTGGCGCCAATTTGCCTTTTTCAGTTAATTAATAATTGAAATTTGGAAAAGGCGTATAAGCCGGTGGTTCCCTCTACTACTAGCCCACACAAGTCCTGGACTTAGGGGTTGCTTTATTAAGCAGAATAGTACGAAGTTAAACAAACATGAAACTGGGTTTTAAAGAAACTTAAATAAAAAGTTGGCAAGTAGATATTTATACTGAGTATTTAGAATACTAAAAATAATAAAAAATAGTACTAACTTATTTCTTGGAAATATGAACTGAACTTAAACCAAATTATATATATTTTTAATAAATTAGTTAAATATGTTTATATCAAGTATTTTTATACTTGCAATAAGATTATAACACAAGTATCACAAATGTTTCATATTATAATCTTTTTCTCTGTGTGTGATTTCTAAGTAATTACAAGTAGAAAACCATTACAAAATTTTTAGTAATCATTAGGGGTCGTCCATAAAATACGTCACGCAAATTGACCAAAATTCATACATTTCATACCCCGTTATTAAAGGCTGTAGAGATTTTATATTTTGGCTAACCGAAAAACCAAAAATATTCCAAATTAAAAAATAAGGATAGGAGGTCCGCATAGGCGTAACTAGGGGGGACTTAGGGGGTTAACCCCCCCAATTTGTTGCCCCCCCCCCCCCCCAATCAAACTATAAAATTAAAATTACGCATATATTTTTTACGTATACATATATGTAGGGGCTCAAGCCCCCCCCCCCAATTTAGACGCCCCTGGAGGTCCTTTAGCTAACTGTTCTGATTCAACCAGGAGAGTTCCTTAATCTTTGACAAAACCGAATAGTGGAGTTCCTCCACTAAAAATATTTTATATCTCTCGAATTATTGGCTAAAATAACTCAGAATAAATCTGAGAATAATTTTTTTTTGATAAAAAACAAAGTACTACCGAAAAGAGCAACATTTAACTAAAAAAAAGTTGTCAAAATTGAAGATTTTATATCAAAATTTTGATCTTAAGATTTAATAAGCCTCTACGATTAATCAAACCATACTTCAACATCAATTATACCTATTTTTTATATAAAAAATTGTATTTAATAGAACATATTGCATATGGATAAATCAAGGGGAAAAAATAAAATTAAGATTTTCAAAACATTTTTTTGTCTGAAAACCAGACGGCTTGACCTACTTTTATGGTAGCTGTAAATCTGTAAAAAAGGGTCCTATTAAATTATTAAAAAAGGGTTTTTGGAACAGACAGTAGAGGTAGTTTTTTTAAGGAAATTTGCCCGACATTTGGCCATTGTAAACTACAAAAAGGGTTGAAAACAGGTGGTTTTATACTGAATTTATAATAGAAATGAAATAAATTTGGGCAAAATGGAATAGAACCTGGTAGAAAATGCCTAGGTACCTATGTCAAACATGCGTTTAATTTCACAACAACAACAAAAAAATACTGCTGACAAAAAACAATACTTTACCCTATAGACCTAAATTCATCAAAATCAAAAAAAAAAACAAAAATTCAAAAAAAATCAATTTTTTTTTTTCGTTTTTCAAAAAAAAATTGTTTTCAAAAAAAAAATTTTTTTTCGTAAAAAGTCCAAACGAAAAAATATGTTTTAAAAAAAATTGTTTTTACCCCATTTCCCCCCAACCCGATTTTTACGAAAAACAATCCCAGTCTAAAACTTTGGACAATCAACCTTTAGCCCGAAGCGTTCTTGAGTTATCGTGGTCACAAATTTCCCGGACACACAGACCAACAGACCGAGCCACCGACAGACAGATTTTTTTTTACGGAAATCATATTTTTTGGATATAAAACGTCCAGAAACGTAAAGCAATAATTTTTTTTTCGAATTTTTCTTTACTAACGCAAGACTTTCCTTGGGGAAAGTAATATCAATTAATCTTAACAACAAAAACTACTTCTTTATTGTGGCTCTGCTCAGGAGTGACATTCTATGGCGTTCCCAACTATGACAAACCTGGAGTAGAGTTTTAATGGGGGACGGTAGCTCTTTTGAACTTTTGTATATTGGCTAATTATTAATTTTCTTGTAGATATATATATATATATGGCCCTCTGGGCTGGAATAAAGGATTATTATTATTATTATTATTATTATTTTATTATTATTATTATTATTAACTAGACTATATTTTTGGGCGCTAAAAGCGAATTTGTCAGTGAAAAATCTGAGAAATCGTCTTAAAACCTTATGTTTAAACTTTGGTTTGGATTTGTTAAACGGCATGCCTCGTGACGGACAGACCGACGGTTTTTCGGAATGTAACCTCTTCAGGGACATTGGGAAATTGGCACATACATATATGTACACATATATGTGTATACACTGTATGCAGTTAAAAATAAATGATGCAAAATGAAATTCACCGAATTAATTAACGCTCAGTGGACATAGCTCTTGCTGATTGTTTTGTTTACAATCAGAAGCGACATCCAATGGCCAAGATTCGCACATCTTCAGTTGTTTCCTTGTTTTTACAATAAAAGTCATTTTAGCTTTTGCTGCTAAATTAATCTAAACAAAAAAATCATCCCTCAAGAGGTTAAAACGGGTAAATACATTAAAATCTGAAAAACTTTTTCGCTATAACAATAATTTCTTCTCTCCGAGGTCGCTCGAAAGTAAATACTCTTCCATAGTTGAATTCATCTTGCGTATTTCTCAGTCTGGTGCGTTTACTACCTTCTAAATATAAACTGGCAAACAAAGCAGTGTAAAATAACAATAGGTGGAAGTTTGTCTATAGACTAACATTTTTCATTATAATATAAAATACTAAAAAGTTTGGCCACGTATCTATTCATAAAAAAGGTCCTAAACACACCCAAAAAATAAATTGTACCCCTTGAAGAATGTAGGTGTTTATGATACACTCATTTGCATTAGAAAGGGACCAATGTACCAGGAGGTAGGTGTATTGAAGTGAGACGACCATATGGGTTAACGACCCATCCCAATGTTCGTTTTGTTAAATCTATGATGTGTTTTCACTAGCTTAGACGACAGTGCCATGGAATTTTTATGTTTAAACATTAAAAAGTCTGCTATAATAGATGGTGTTTAGAAGAGTTTTTTTATCATGAATATTTTAATTCAAATGCAAAAGGCGTCTGCCCACCTAGAAATGTGACAGTTACGATAATTCAATGTTACCGGTAACGTGACAGCTACATTAAAAATTTTAATTTAAAATATTGTATTATGGAGGATATTTTTTTTTCAACTATTATAACATAAAATCGGATTTCAACCAATTAAAAATAAGGCGTAACCATAACGACGGTGTATTTTCGCCATCGAATATCCTAATTCGAATAAACAAAATTGAAAATACCACTTCTCTGGCTTTTTGAAATCAAATACCTAAGGGAACGTTCAAGTATAATGTAACGCAAATTTTGATCATTTTGGTTTGGATCATATTAAAATAAAGGCATTTTAATGAGAAATAAGATGACATAATAAAAAATATACCATTAAAAAAAAAAGATGTTACCCACCCTAAGAGGACCATCCTGTATATTTTAAAATATTTTTAAAATGTGACCTTTTTAAAACCATACATCTTTTCTCATTAAAGTTTTTCTCTAAATTGGATATTTTACTATATATCGACCGAGTAGGCTTCGTTAAGACACGCTGTATATATATACAGAATTTTTGTTTCACTAACCAGGAAAATAGTTGCAATATTTTAATATGTTTCTGGTAGAGGTTATTAGGTTGGTTAGTTGTTTTCTCCAAAGATTAAAGCAAAATGTGGCTTCTCCAGAAGGCAAGTTTTTGAGTGCGCTGCAGGAAAATGCTGAAAGATTGTGGGTCCAGTGCTACAGAATTTATACACTGGAACAAATGGACTATGTAGCATAGTTTTAAGTGTAAATGACAGGTGAAGCCATATTAAATTAAACCTTATAAATAAAGGAAATATTGAATTTGGCGTATTAAATTTCAATAGCTACATGTAAATAATATGCTTTTTAAAAAACGAATTATTAATTTTGTGTGTTACTTGTTCTAATTCTCACGTTTAATTTTTAGTGCACTACTCTATCTTGATAAACGAAAGGAAAAAAATAAATAAGCTATATAAAAAAATCATTATAATCTAGAACCCTAAATAAGTAGTAATTTGTTTAAATATTTTAGACAGAAGCGCTTATGTGCAGCTCTTTATGCAGCGTTTTGATAAACTGCGCATGCGCGACCGTTTTTCAATATGTGATTTTAAATAAAAAACATTTTTTTACAAAGAAAAAAACATCAAACAGACGCCAAACCAACGTTAACGTAAACCAAGCCCCCTCATTTAAAAAAATCTCCAAACCAAGAAAAAACCAAAACAAACTCCTGCACAGAGAGCTGCATTTAGGCGCTTGTATTTTAGACATGTCTGCAGTTGAACCATTCATTCTGACAGAACTTTACGACAGTATACTGTTTCATTATAAATTAAATGTATTGCTTCTCATAAGACATCCAGAATAGTTAAATTTATTAATACATATAGTGGAAACACCATAACTCGAAACTCAAGTGACCGCGAAATTAGTTCGAGTTAGAGAGATTTCGAGTTAAAGAAATTTCGACTTAAAGAGGTGGAAATACATCGTTACAATAGAAAATGTGCGGGTGACTAGTTTCGAATTATGGAAATTTTCGAATTATAAAAAATTTCGAATTATAAAAATTCGAGAGGTAAAAATACATTGTTGCAATAGAAAATGTGCGGAGAATATCAGTAAACTTCGACTTATGCAACATTTCGAGTTAAGGAGGTTCGAGATGGAGTTTCCACTGTATGTTTTAATGCCAATAAATTTGAATCTATTAATACGTATGCCAATGAGTGTTTCGGGAAGTTTTAACTGATAGGTATAAGTTTTTTCAAAATCATTTGTTTTATGAAAATAAACTCAACTAATTTACTTCCTACTTAAATTGTCAATGTAATAAATAAAATCGTTTCTTAAAGTAAAGTGGTATAGTTAAGGATATCGCATGTCAAAGTCCTATATTTACTTTTTTGTCGGTGCTATATATTTCATTAGAGTCGTTCGCTTGCATTTTTCGCCTTTCCCATGATTAAAAAGGCAACAACCCTAACGAAAATATAAGCCAAATGTTATTCTAATTTTCTAAATGCTTATTTCAGCCAGGAACTTTTAAGTTTTCATCAAGTGACTCATATATATCGCCCTGTTAATTTCGAAACATCTTATCTCAAAAAAAACAATTTTCGGTTCCTTCTATGTACTCATCAACTGTACATGATGACTGGTAACTTATACAAACTCCAGTTTATAACTTGAATATAACGTAATTTGTAAAATAATTGGAGTAGTTAATTGGACTTTGTATGTTGTCATTCATCACGTACAGAGGTAAGAAGAGCAAGCAACCGAAAATTGATTTTTTTGAGATAAGACGTTTCGAAATTAACAGGGCGATATGTTTTTCAACCTCTTTTGCTTTTTCTTTAGGTATTCAGTACCTATCTAGGGAATTTAATTTTTGTTGAATTAAGTCCAATGAAAGGATGTCTCATACTTTATAGGGAAATTCGGCAAAAGTGAATTTAACTGAAACCCTCTCGAACCACACCAAATTGTTGGTACCTATTTCTTTGCACATTTAGAAATGGATAATAGCGCCACTTTACTTCAATGGTAAGGGCAATAAGACGATTTGATATGCTTATCAGATCCATAAAATTTGTGTTTTGTTTCTGGTAACCACAAGTTGTGTTGTTGCACAACCAGATTTTTGGTTGCAGCAACCAGAAAAATAGTTGGTCCGTATTTAACTATTGATTTGGTTACCCCAACCGTGTTTTCAGTGTTATAAATTTTAATTAATGTATTGTATAAGTAAAACAGTTCTTGTAATATATACGTATATTAAATATGCTATATTTTTATACTTTATGTAAAACAGATGTTACCTTCTATGCGATTTTGGTAAAATTATGCAGGCTAGACCCACGCACAGTAAAAAATAGGGTGCGATATTCCAGCGGAGGTCTTTATGCACTTTTTTAGGGGGATGACTGTTTTGTTTTTTGTAAGTTTTTTAGACTGTGTGAAAATGATATTCTCTTAAAAAATTAGAACCCTAATAGTACTATTAATTTTCACTTTTTTACAGCCATGAAAATATTTGTGGCACTTCCGACTTTTTTAATAGTTTTTATGGTACATACAGTACATAACCTTTTTATTTCAAGACTGCTCAAAAAATTCACACCTTAAATTAAAAAAAATGGAGGTGCTGTACCATAAAAAAATCTTATCTGGAATTATATACACTTAAAACACCTATTTTTCTGGCTGCTTCAACCATAAATCAGACAAGGGCAAGAATACAACTTGTGGTTTTTTGCAAATTTTAACTTTTTATTTCCGACCCTTGATTTTTTTTCATAAATTGATTAAACACACCATAAGAAGCAATTTAGGCAAATATAAAAAAAAATGGACCGGATCGATCGTTTTTTTGCGTTTTTTCTAATTTATTCTACTATGTTGATAGGACGTGCCTGTAGAGCACTAAATAAAAATATATATTTTATATATAGTAGTAAAATTATTAATTATAGTCACCACATTACAAAAAGCCGTATCTCCAACGCCAAGGTCATATAATTTTTTTTCTAATGAATTACACAGGCCCACAAAAAATTTTTTTTCGTGCGTCTTGGATTCCAATATGATATTCCTATGTATTTTTTCCCGCTGAAACCGAATCCGCAACCCGTTTAACCCCTACACGTCAGGATTTTCACATAACCTCAAAAAACACTCTAAAAACTACTGAAACCGCTAAAATCATCTACTCTATACCACTTTCACCCTCTTCCTCCAAATTCGTAATTTCGTAACCCCATAATCCCCTAACCTCGGAATACCATTACTCCATAACCTCAAAACCCCGTAACCTCATTAAGTAGAAAAATCTGGTTCGGGAAAACAGAACAATTACGTGAAATTTTCTTGTAGAAAATAGTTATGAATAAGTAAATGTATAACCCTAAAATCCAATCACACCATAACCTCCTAACCCCTTCGCTCCGTTAACCTCTTAACCCCATCTTCCTATTCTGTGGAGAAGTCCGGTTCTCGAAAAGAGTTTTGTGAATGAAGTCATCAATCAAGGTCTACTTCATTATTTTTTTAACACCTCTCAGACGTCTGATACCTCAGTAAGCTTGTTATCCAATATCTTTTTTGCAATATTTATGAAATTTAATTTTTTCGTGGTATTTACGCAATTGTTTAACGAAAGACCATTACTACCACTACTACTACTTTTCACGATTGCAATTGTGAAAAGTTCTATGATTTTTTTCCGGAATTTGAAATCCTGCTACCTCCGAGAACATTGGAGACTAATATGAAAAAATCAACAATAAAAAACTTACTCCACATTTCTGAGGTTTGGGTTTATAATTTCAGTAACCGGACTTCTCCACAGAATAGGATAACGGGATTAAGAGGATATAGTATATGGGGTTACGAAGTAAAGTTATTTTGAGGTTATTTATAATATTTCTTTTTTGAGGTTATGGTGTTAGGGGATTTTAGGGTTATAGAGTTACTTACCTATGACTATGTTCCACAAAAAAAACTGAAGAATTTATTCTGTTTTCCCAAACTAGATTTTTCTACTTAATCAGGTTAGGGGGTTTTGAGGTTATGCGGCTATGGTATTATGAGGTTAGGGGATTATGGGATTCTAGGGTTATAGAATTAGCAATTTGGGGTAAGGGGGTGACAGTGGTATGGCATAGATGATTTTAGCGGTTTCAGTAGTTTTTCGGGTGTTTTTTGAGGTTATGTCAAAATCCTGACGTGTAGGGGTTAAACGGGTTGCGGATTCAGTTTCAGTGGGAAAAAATATATAGGAATATGAAGAATAATGACTTTTTTTGAAAAATATTGTGCAAAATTATTTAAAGGACTTATACGTACCGGTTTTAATATTTACACTGGGAAAAATGTAGACAATAATTTGGGCGTTGAAAATTATTGTGAATTATTGGAATCTCAAACATACAAATTTAATTTAAAAGTATTTAAGGGCAAACTACTACACAATATAATGGAAAATAGAATTTAGAGGCTTTGCATAGAAATATAATTTAGAAGTAAGGATTCTTGTTCTCGTTTATTTAATATACTATTCTTAAGTTGAGAAGCTATTGTTTTAATTTTTTTCCAAGGCACCGTCTCACTAGAACCTATGGCTTCCTAATAAAGTGGTGAAAGTGGTAACTGGTGATCAAGTATAATCTCCGCTCGGCTATACTTTAACTATACGAGAGGAGATTGGATCGCTAACTGAGTAAGTTATATTTTCCGCTCGGCTGATAATTTAACATAACGTTTTCCATGATAAATTACCACTTCATAACAGTTAGCGAATTTTCCACTTCACAACACATTTGACTTGTTGCCCTTACCAGATTTCTGATTACAGCAGCCAGAAACGAAGCTGATTTAACTATTGATTTAGTTGATCCAACCAAATGATTTTTTTTTGTGTAGATATAACTATAGGTGAAATAATATGGTAATTTAAATAAGATAATGTTTTATTTATGGGAGTCACCTATATTTATATTTAAATTGATTTTTATCTGCTATTATATACAATTTGCATATTTTGTTATGAAATGCAACCATATTAAATTTTAGCCATATTTAAATCATTAAAATTTAATAGACCGTAACGTTGTACACTAAAAAAAATATTTCCTGTAACGAAAATACCGGTTATCGGCTCCAGCATTTAAAAAAGAAAATTGTAAAATTTTGCTGAATTTCATAACGTAATTTTAAAACAGTATTGTAATTTAACTTAATTTGATTTTAGGATATTGTATTAAAGGGTAGAGGAAAGTCGCCTAATTTCGGATACCATTTACAATATTTAATACTCGGTATTACTTTTTGATATTTTTTTTTTTATATAACCAGATACAACTTATTATAGCGAACCATGATTTATTATAAAAGCAATTTTATTACAGTTTATTTTTTCCAAAAAACACGGTTAAAAAAAATCAGCGCATTTTTGTGCATTTGAAAAAGGGCTCCTAATTTTGTACATATCCGAAAAAAAATTTTCAAGAGTAGATCTGGATCCCATTGCTTATGTTTCTTGTTATTCCTTCACATTTAAGACGTAATTTAATCATTAAGCGATTTTCTACGAAATACTATAGGAACTATAATTTTAGATTCCCAATTTCGAATATCTTAGTATCTTAGGTAATTTTCGTTTTTTCAAAATTGTTTATCTTAGTTTGTTGTATCATTATAAAAAAAATAATTAATGGTTGGTTATCCTAAATAATAATTACCTTGCGGATATCCGAAATTGGGAATCAAATGCACAAAAATGGTCTATCCGAAATTAGGCAACTTTCTGCTTTTTAGATTAGAAATTTGTAGAATGTTTACGTTTTCAAATTGCTTAATTATGAATAGTGGATCAACTTAACTAACATCATAACTTACCCAAGACAGAATCACGAACTTTTATAACGATTATTTATAAAATAAACAAGCATAATAATGCAACTGAGCACAAAACTGCCATTTGCAATATAAACGATTTGTGCTGCCATTTAAAGGGGAGAAGCTCTACCGTTATCATATTACAGGACGGATTTAGTTTGACTTTTGGCTTCACATAAAAGTAGGTTTCTGTTTACCTTTGCAGACAGTATCTTAAATACACTACTATCCGAAATTTGGAAACCATCCGAAATTAGGCGCATTTCCTCTAAGTTCAGTTTAAATCATATGAATTTTATATTTTAATCTAGCAAAAAAAACTAGCATGCCAAAATTAAGTTGGTTCCACGGTGTTACAGCAAGAGTACCTTACTTATATATTTTTGCCTAGGAATCATAGTCTGTTAAAAAAAAAATAGTGCCGAAAAAGTTTGGTGCAAAAAAGTGGCAACGCCCCCCCCCCCCCCATTTTGCAAGCCCCTGTTAAAAGATACCAAATGAAAGGTATATAGGAGGATAGCCTTTATTAATGTTAGGGCATGTGCAAAAAAATTTAACTGTGGTTCACAAGATTACAGAGTTTTAAATAAAAACTCGTTTTTAGATGCACCCTTTGAAGGGCTGTAGCTTCCTTAGGGCTCATTTTCGGACCAACTTTTTTTCTTATTTTTTGATATAGAATCGCCTCTAAAATTTTGGCATGACATATATTGATCACACTGTATAAGAAATAAATGTTTTCGTTTGCAATATCTATAACATCTACCACATAGAAAACAAAATTGTAATTATTTGTAAAAAAAATTCTATGCCCCTAAATAATAATAAAAAAAAACAGAAAAATAGTAAAAACTGGAAAAAATGTTTTACATAAATATTTGGTCTAGGATGCCATGTGTTTATACAATTTTGCTATATTTAAGTTTATTTAGACAGTTTTTTACGTTCCTACATTTTTTCTTGTAAATAAACATATCATTCAGCCGGATTCAACTGTAAAATATACAAATGGCTACATTTGTCATATATCTATAGATATAAAACTCCCACGATATAGGTAGGTATAAATACTCAAATAATAAATGTGGGCTCCTGAAAAAAAAATGGCTTTAGTAAACTAAATAAGTAATACTAAAAAAGCCGAGAAAAAAGCGAAAAAAAGTTAACATCGAGGTTAACATTTTTTATCAAATTCTTGGGTTTCACACAGGACTCTAAGCTAAGTTGGAAACCATACATTAAGTAGGCTTCATTCAAATCTCACTTAAGTATTTCCCATGTAAATAAGAATTGTAATGTGAGGCTCGGAAAGATTGTTTATACACGGGATATATTGGAGGGGTCAATTTAGCCTGCATAGTAAAGATAGACTTAGACTTTTCTTACGTTAGCAAATCGTCACATTAGAGTTACAAAATTGCATTCCACATACAACTCTGACCTGAAGAAAAAAGAGATATTATTTTTTTTTATTGAAATGTTTACGAAAATTGTAATGTATTCTTACGTCTAAAACAGACAATATGTCCTTTTCTGGCGAAGGCTCATAAATATATTTAAATAGGTAAGTATCAAATTAAATATTTATTTACTTCAGATAATTTTTTTTATCTTCATCAAAACACTGTTGCTGGTATCTTGTTTACCATATACACATCTGTTTAAAAAATTGATTATAATCAATATTTGCAAGGCAGTCATATTATCGTTGCATGGTTTTTGTGAATTTACAAAAAAAAAACAGTTTAAACATGAAGCACAAACTTACTTTTTGAAAGCTGTAATTTACAGACTTGAAATATGTACTTGTAAAAGTTTTAAACAATTTACAACCTATCCGTTTTTCATAAAAAATCCTTTTTTTCAAATTAAATGGTTTTATTGCGGAATCTACAATAAAGAAACTCTAACCAAACTCATTTTGCAAAGGGTTTTTTTTATAACCCAAAGTATTCTTGTATTTTTGTTATATTTTTTATAGCACTATTCATCTTTAAAAGTGCGAATAAATGAAACCTCGTTTCGGCATTTTTTATTTTACGTTTTTTAATGGTATAAAATAAATATTACCTATTAAACCCTTCCTTGGACAATAAAAAAATAACCTTTTCGCTATATTGTAAAAATAAACCCTTTGAAGGTATACAATAAAATTCCTCATAAAAGTGCAATTTTTATGACTTAGTTACCAACAATTTGCAAAATAGAATAAAATAGTGGTACCAGTAAAAGAGGTACCGGTTTTTTTATTACCTTCTTTTACTGCCGAATATTAAAAAAAAAACACAAAAAATTGTGTTAAAAAAATAAAAAAATATATTTTTGTTTTATTCGTTCTTCTATGGTCTGTTTAATCAAGCAAATCGCACAAAGAATATTATCAAAACAGATTCAAATATTGGATGTGCGAATATACTGCGTAGTTTATTTTATAAAACATAACTATATTCTATACACAAACATATACTATTCAAACCTGTTGTAAAAATATTTACTGTGCGATTTTTTTATAAAAATACAGAGGAACGTACCTATTACTTTGCTATCAGCACTATAAAAATATTTTAGGAATAAAATTTATGTATTTTACTAAGGGGACAATTTTCAAGTGTTTTTAAGCCAAAAACTTTTTTATAAATGGCAGATAATCCGAAAAAGTCACACTTTTGTATGTTTACACAACGAAACAAAAACATATGGTCAATTTTGACACCCTCCGAATGAAATATTATCCACAAACTACCCCATGCTGTGAGAATTCGTACTTTGCAAACAAAAGCAGCGTTGTAACTATATTTAGGTGTGGTTATGCTTTAATTTTAACATCAGAGAAATTTTACCTAGTCTATATTACACACACACACACAGAAAAATAATTACTAAACACAAGTACGTATTATTTAGATCAAGTGGCTCAGAAGGTTGTATATGTTAACAAGCGACTCATATATAAGCCACTTTAATTTTTCAAATAGACCGATGTCTCATATATGAGCCGACGATCTTTCAGTTTTAAATAGCCGCTAAAAAAACACGATCTAGGACGGCGATTTTAACGAGCTCTGTAGGAAGGTGAGGCTCATATAAGGGACGCGTGGACTGTGCATGGCTTATACCGTTAGTTAGCTAGTAAATACGTGCCTTTTACATTTTAACAACGTACTATTCTACTTAATTAAGCATCCCCTAAGTCCAGGACTTGTGTGGGCTAGTAGTAGTAGTTGTGGTCGAAACACAAATATACCCCTGGTAGCGAAAGTGTTAATTACCGTTAAGTGGGGTCTCTTCGTACGGTATGTTTGACACTTTTTAGCAAATTGTGAAATTGAACCCCACAACTTGTGCACACGTGCTTTGGTCCAGAGGGTTTTGCGAAAAAGTGTCCGAAGTCACACTCACCGTCCGAATTCACCCCAGGGTACCTACTTGAATGAAATGTTTTGTTTGATTGAAGTTGAATACGTATATAAATTATAACCGTTTGGTCTAAGTAAGATACGGTAACTTACTTAGACCAAGCGTCTAAAACTTGAATCAAGTAACAATGCTTGGTTTGAATAATAAAGCTTCTTGTAATGAGTTTCAAAGAAGAATGGCAAGTAGATATTTTTACTATTTGTATTAACACAAATTTCTTGTGAACAAGGTCTAATTAAACTAAAAACAAATTAATGAATTCTTTAAAATAACTTAAATATGTTAGTTATTTCAAGTATTTTTATACTTGCAACAAGTAAATCATAAATAATTTATATTTGAATATTTTTTTTCTTTTACAGTTAAAACTTTAATTTAAAAAAATTACATATTAAATATGTATATTATACATATTCCATTTTATATTTTGTTATTCATTAAAAATTATTTTTGATTAAGTGATGCATTTTACTATTTATGACTATTATAGGGATATAAGAGATATAATTATAAACGAATTGAGTCTACCAGAACTATACTAAATTGCTTTATTTAAAAATAAATTTATGTGATAAAATCTTAATGATTTTGATTCAAAATATAATATGACATACAAGTAATATTAAAAAAAATCCTTGTGGAAAAATTAAGAGATAACACATCAAAATCTATAAATCAATATTAGCACAGTTGAATTTTGAAAAATATACCTAAGTTGTGTACACTTTCAATAATTTTATATTTATCTACTAATATTTGTGTCTAGGAAAACAGGGACCAGCAAAATATTCTACCTTATCCAGGAAAAACAACACATCCCCAGTAAGAGTTCTACGAGTAAAAAATCTAGAAGGCCACGACTCCAATCTCTCTTGTCACTCACAGATTCTGAGCGCGTCACTATTTCTGTTTCATCTTTTGGTTATTGTCCACCGGCGCTGCGGGTGGCTATCAAAGAAAGATGACTATAGAATCGCCCATATTGAAAGTAAGGAGCGGTTGTATTCAGCTGTTCATGCCGCGTTTTGATAACGCGCATATATTATTTTAAATAAAAAACATTTTTTTACAAAAAAAAACACCAAACAGACGCCAAACCAACGTCAACGTAAACCAAAGCCCCATCATTAAAAAAAAGACCAAACAACAAAAAACCAAAACAAACTCCTGCTCGGATAGCTATATCTACACAGAAAAAAATATTGTCTTAAATCAAGAATGTGTGAGTTGGATATAACGAAGAGAATATATTCTCCTTTAAAGCAAAATTCTGCTTTAAATATAAAAGGATAAGGTTAAGGTATGCTTGAAAGAAGAATATGAAAGGATAAGAATATGGTATGCATAAAAGAAGATATTCTCTTCGTTATATACAAATCACCATATTCTTGATTTAAGGCAATATTTTTCTGTGTAGAATACATGTGAGATATAGATACGGCGATTTTAATTGTTTAATATCTCCACTTCTACAATTTGCATCTGCTATATTTAAATCTGTATCTTAAGATTATCTCCTAAAAATTCTTAATTGTAATTAAATTTTTGACTTCAATTTCAAAAAATACAAAATAATTATGAAGGTGGGAGTCAAAAACTGCCAAATGTATACGTAATTTAATAAAAAAAATTATATACGACTAATACCATTTGCTGGTATGACTTTTTGACTAAGTGGGGCAGTTTTATCATTGATATGATTCCAAACAAATACGAAAACCCATTTATAATCTAACCAGTATGGGTTCAAGGCTGTACTAGAACTAAATATACAAGGTGCTTAACTACTTAAAAATAATAAAACCTATTAGAGATATTTTTTCAAAAAATAACTAACTAACTATTTAACCAACTATAGTTACATAAGTTATAACCAGTACACGGCGAATTTCCAGTATAGGCGCCGCGTCGACTCTAGCGTTGACGCGAGGCTTTAAATATTTGCATTTTTATTTCTTTTTATATTGATTTTTTTTTAATGATTCCATTTAAACTAGTAAGGTGGGAAAAAAATTATCGATAAATAAAAATTAAAAACTTTTGTATTTCTTTGAAAAATACCGATATGTATATACATATGTATAGTTAATATGTATAGTCAATATTGTTGTGTGTAACAAATTAGTGGTCAAATGTTTCGATTTGGTGACCTTTATAAAAATTTCCCTCATAATTCGGAAAAATTATTCCGTAAGCCTATGTTTCTGTGTTTATTTTCAACGTTAATGAGTCAGAAATAAGTTTACGCCGACTACTGGTTATAACTAACTTCCATACACCTGTATATACTATACAGTGTATAGGTGAAGGCATGAAAAATTACACTCTTTTTTAATAGGTAGCGTTTGTCACTTTTATTAAAAACTTTAAAGAGTTGGCACTTTTAATTTCTGAGAAGAATCTAAAAGTATCAAACTTTCTGCTTCAAGGCAGTGCCTTGTATGTAAAAGACATTCCTTATAGAATCGTTTGTAGACTTTTTTTTAATAATTACAATAATTGAGTCAAATTAACTTTCATTAGATTTTCAAAAGAGCTATTTTTTAACAGTTTTTTTTTTAACTAGATAACTATCATCTTTGGTTTCAATGAAAATAAATCAAGCAAAAAAAAAATATTGTGAACATATTCGTGCTGTGATAATAAACAATAATCTTGAAAATAGTCAAATATCCTAGACCGATAAAAAACGTTGAAAAGAAACTAATTTTCTGCGATTTTCTTCCACATTTAACTATTAACATAGAGACAAACAAATTAGGTACATCTGTGGAATAATTTCAGTAATTGTCTAAACCTTGAGACGGATATTTTATAGAAAAAAAAAACGGATGTCCGTAGGATACAAGTGTTTAAGATCGCATTAAAGGAGTGGAGTTTAAAGGGAAAAAGGTTATCACCAGTAATCGGAATAAACTCAGTTATGACTCATCAACGTTGAAAATAAACACAGAAACATAGGCTTACGGAATAATTTTGCCGAATTATTAGGGAAATTTTTATAAAGGTTACTAAATTGAAACATTTGACGACTAATTTGTTACACACAACAATATTGACTATACATATCAACTATAAATATGTATATATATTGGTGTTTTTCGAAGAAAAAACCGATATTCGATTTTTATCTTTTAAGAATACGAAAGTTTTTAATTTTTATTTATCGATAACTTTTTTTCCTACCTAACTCGTTTAAATGGAATCATTAAAAAAAATCAAAATAAAAAGAAATAAAAATGTAAATATTTAAAACCTCGCGACAACGCTAGAATCGACGCGGCGCCTATGCGAGCACTGGAAATTCGCCGATGACTGGTTATCACTAATAACACACGGTGCATCCGGTGCTTAAAATGATTCTTAAGAGTCAAATACAAATAACACAGGCCAACAAATTTTTAACTTTTGAAAGTTGATTTGGAACTGACAGCTGATTTTTTGGTAATTTAGTTATGTTGTTTGTTTGTTTGTTTGTTTAACCTCGTACTATTCTACTTAATTAGGCATCCCCTAAGTCCAGGACTTGTGTGGGCTAGTAGTAGAGGGAACCACCGGCTTATACTGACTTTCGAACCAGTTTCTAGGGAGTGTCCGTTTCACTTATTGCCTTCGCCAAATTTCAATTATTAATTAACTGAAAAAGGCAAATCGGCGCCAGTGAGAATCGAACTCACGATAGTAGACTTGCTATACATACGCGCTAGCCACTACGCTATGCCTCCCAATGTTGATTTCGAATATAACTTCCGTTTTTGTCCATCACGTAAGGCTTTTAAACAACTGCACAGTGGGCAAGAAAAAAAAAACAGGTACAAAATTCTAAAATGTTTGCATACGACTATTTTTATACCGCTAATTTCGAATAAAATAAAGAGAAAAATGAAAAAAAAAAAATTAAAAATATCCGCGCCAATAGGGTTGTTCAAAGTTTTATTTTTGTTTCGATCTTTCTAAAACTGTGTCAAATGGCTTGTTTTGATTATGTTGATGTAGAGTCTACATAGTAGACCAATGTGCATACATTAAAAATTGAAAATGAAATAAGATTTTTGGCATGGCTTAGAGCTGAAAAAAAATATGGAAACAAAAAAATGCTGGTTTGGCAGTCAGTGGGTCTGAACTAAGCCAGAAAATAAAAAAAAACATACAATCACAAAATCCTTGTTGGCCTATGTAATTAGATGATAAAAAAAAAGGTATCGGAAAAAATAGTTCCAGAGCACAAACCCAGCTTAACCCTTTAATATCCTTAATATTTTTCCAATGCAAAATAAAAACCAAGAGAGACTAAAAACAAAACAACCACAACATAGACATAATAACTTTTGGAGGAAACATCCGATCAAGACCAAAAAAGGACTATTTTTACCCTAGTTCGAGTGTATGTATGTCTTCTATCCTTTTTGGGTAGAACTTTTGTCCCTGTCTAATCTAACGGGAGAAATCTCCATTGACGCCAAGGAATAGTACGGTAAAAACCAATAACATTAAAAAATCAATGCACTGTGTGGCATTACAAAAAAAAAACTTACATAAATCACAAACAAAAATCACCGAACAACTTTTGCAGGAAACAAGTGTAACTAAAAAGTTGATTAAATAATGCTTGTTTACTGCACAATAAAAACAAAAGGACTTTTTTTAGTCCGAAGTTCAAGGATTAGTTATGGAATTAAGGCCATTAAAATTAAAAATTCCAAACCGAACACTTACAAAAATTACAAAAACAAAACTTTGAAACTGAAACTAAACTGACAAAATTCCCAGTGCAAACTAAAATTTCAAACACCCAATAACTTTTGCAGGAAACAATCGAAACTAAAAAAAGTTTACTGCACAATAAGAGTCTTATTATAAGACTAAAACTAAAACTAAAAAGGCAAAATAACACTGGATAAAAACAAAAAACATTGTCATGGCTTCAGGATTATTTGCTTTCTTATCAACACCAAAGACTAAAAACTATTTCAATAAAAAATAATCATCAGACACAAAAATTAAAAAAAAAATTAAACTAAACAGATAAATCAAAAAACAAAAAGTTTAAACACAGAAAAATTTTTGCAGGAAACATAACTAAAAAAAAAATGCAATTATATATCCTTAAAATATTTTTTACCGCACAAAAATTACAACAATAAAACTTTGAAAGTAAAACTAAACAAACAAAAAATTTAAAAACCGAATAACTTTTTCAGGAAATAATCGAAACTAAAAAAAACTGATAAATTAATCCTTATTTTTCGAAAAAAATAAAAAAACATAAATAATAAAGTAAACTAAGAACGCAAAATAACTCGTAAACACTAGACCAAAACCAAAAACCTCGCAAAAACAAATGCCTATTTTAGGACTATTAAACATAAGGACCTAATTAAACATCAATACCAGACACAAACAAAACTTTAAAACCTAAACTAAATAGACATAAACAAATAAATTAAATTGAATTAAATCACAAACAAAAATTTTAAACACACAATAATTTTTGCAGGAAACACTGAATCATAATTAAAAACAATTGCAATTATATATCGTTAATATATTTTTTATTGAACAATAAAAACAAAGACTAAAACTAAGAAAGCAAAAGAACTTTTTCAGAAAACACTATTCAAAACCACAATGTCCTGAGTGATATCAGGAATATTTGTTCCCTATTAACTCCAAGGACTCAAAACTACCTATTTCAATTAAAAAACCACTAACGTCAAAAATTACAACAACAAAACTTTGAAACTAAAACTAAACAGATATAATTCATAAATAAAATTTTAAAAAACCGAAAAACATTTTCAGGCAATAATCGTAACTATAAAAAGCGCATAATCCTTATTTACCGCGAAAAAAAAAATAAACTAAAATAATAAAATAAACTAAGAAACCAAAAGAACTTGGAAACACTAAATCAAAACCAAAAACCTGGCCAAAAACAATGCCCAGTAACTGGGCCCTAGTTCAAGACTATTTGCTCCCTGTTAACCCCAAGGACTTTTTTCAAAACTACCTATTTCAATCGAAAATAAACACCAGACACAAAAAAAAACTTTAAAACCAAAACTAAACAGACATAAATCACAAACAAAAATTTCAAACACCGAATAACTTTTGCAGGAAACACTCAATCATAACTAAAAACAATTGCTTAATTGAACCTTGTTTACTGATGACGCGATCTAGACTCGTTCCCAGCCTCCCAGGATGTTGAACCGCGACACCCGCTGAATTGGCGAGTCGCTCCGCGAATGAACAAAGTTCGCGTATGCTGATATTTTAGCAAGCGGCGCACAATGGATTGACCTTATTATTTACTGGTCAAAGTTGCGATTCTAACGCGTTAAAGCCTCTACTGGGGTTTCAAGGGGGTCGAGAAACGGAACTTTTCGTCTCGATAGTCGAGAGTCTTGATTTTGGGGACGAGAAATAGCTTTATCTTGTCTTGAGAATTTCTCGACTATTAACTTCTTCTTTTGACTATCGAGAGTCTCGACTTCTTGTCTGGCCTCACGAGAATCTTAATTTTTAAGACTCTCGACTTTATGCATGGTTGTTAACTTTAGTGTCACGCGTCGAAACATCCCCACACTAGGCCAGACAAGTTTTTATTATTATAATTATTTATTTCCATAATTTGTGTGTAGAGAATTTATTTAAAACTTTTATGTGGGGCATAAATGAAAAGTACAAAAATTGAATCAAAAGTCGAAAAGTCCTGGTTAAAGTGTCTGAATTTATTTAAAACTTTTATGTATGAAAAGTACAAAAATTTAATCAAAAGTCGAGAAGTTCTTGATAAAGTCGAAGTCTTGGTTTGGACTTTTTACACTCTTAGGTATCTTGATTTTTTTTTGAGACAAGACCAGAAATCTTAACTCTAATGAAACCCTAGCCTTTACATATAAATCGTTTTTATTGGAAATTAGTTTTTCGTAGGGATGGATCGTAATATTACTATCGGTGATTTGGTCGGAACCGGAACTGGTAGTTCCTTTTTTAAAAAATCACCGTGAAATCGGAACAGTTAAGGCACTATAAAAATAACCTTGTTTTCGTATGCGCGCGATTCCAATCCAATAAAATTTCGAGAAGCGTATATCCGATGTCTGGTATCCAGTATTTCATTGGTGCTAATCGCATGTATGCGAAAACATGGTTATTTTTGGTGTGGGTTACCTATATTTTATATTGTAAATTAAACTAATTATTAACTTTTATTATAAAATATATTAGCGGTTGCGCCCAAATAAAATTAGATTTAAGAGTTGAAAAATAAATTCCATATTTATTGGTAAAACATAGTACAGGATCCGTGAATTTGTCGGCGTGATTTGTCACCGCGATTTTGTCGGTCAGTGGTAGTTCCTCAAAATCGCTGTCACGACCCATCTCTAGTTTTTCGTCCCTATTTTTCATATGACGAAAGCTGCGAATGGTCAATTTTGGAATTAAAGTAAAATAAATTCATTTATCAGACAAGACAGATTTTTTATGGAGGTTACCCCCAGAATCACCCATATGTAGGGGGTATTATCCACAAAAATCTCTTTCGCCATGTTTGTCACTTTAATGCGAAGATATTTCCAAACTAAGATAAAAGGTGACAGGAAATTTTCTAAACTGACTTTTTTTCCTTTCTATTAGTATTTTTGGTCTCAGGTGCTAGGGACATCCGACCATATACCAGAGAATTTTTCAAGGAAAAGTGTCAAAAGCTACATAAATTATTTATTATAAAAAAGTTTGCCTTTGCGAACAATTAGCGAATTAACGAACAATTAGCTAATATAACGTGGTAGATACTCTCATTTCAAATTTAAAGTGATTATCTGTATTTGTAAAAAATTTAAAACTACTTTTTATATGCTATAACTTTTTAACAAAAAGGAATACTAGTTTTGCGTGTCCAAGTTTATTTGCTATAACTTTTTAACAAATAAAGGAGATCAGTTCAAATTTGAAATAAGATTGTTGTATTACATGTTGGTTGCAAAGTGCACTCAGTACATAACGACACACATGTACAACGATGTTGTCTTCTTATAAATTTTAAAGTATACATCAATTTCAAACATTTAAGTACAACATTTTAATGTAAGACGATTCATAAGTTTAACTTTAGGCAAATAATTTATAACTACTGGATTTTTGGAGCTGTTGATCAAAAATGATATCAGTTGAATTGGGCACTGAGTACATGATCCCTCGTTGACGGTTCACCTGGAAGTCTAATTCAGGGATGCCGATTTTTAATCGATTCTTTTAAAGATCGATTTATAGGTAAAATTAATTAAG
This sequence comes from Brachypterus glaber, assembly GCA_958510825.1. Lineage (NCBI taxonomy): Eukaryota > Metazoa > Arthropoda > Insecta > Coleoptera > Kateretidae > Brachypterus > Brachypterus glaber. The sequence goes on from OY294050.1 coordinate 26,552,425, forward strand.
TTTTTTAATCGATTTTTTTAGTTTTAATCTTTTTCATAATCTATTATTTTTCCTTTGAATCGATCTTTAGAATCAAACAATTTTCCGGACAAATACAACACAATATTTTTTTAAAAAAGTTGCTGAAATTGAATCTAACTTAACATTTTCTAACTCCACCCCCGGGGGGGGGGGGGGGGTGAAGGGTGATTATTTTTTAAAATGTTCACAGTATTTTCGTGAAAATTGATGTATAGCGGTATCTGATAATAAAAAATTCTAACCACCTTCGGAGGGCCTCCCGGGGGTAATTAATTTTAAATATTTACAATACTTTCGTGAATAGGGGTTTTTGAGGTAGCTAAAATTGAATCTTAGAATAAAAAAAATCTAATTCCAGCGGCAGGGGGTGGTTTTCTTGAAAATTGGTTTGGATATTTGAGGTAGGTATCTAAAACTGAATCTTAAAATAAAAAAAAATCTAAATCCACCCCCTGAGGTGCGGGGTTTAGTTTTCGTGAAAATTTGTATATTGGGGTTTTTGAAGTTGCTGAAAGTGGATCTGATAATAAAAAATCCATTTCAAGCGCGGGGATGAAAAATGGGAAAGCTTTTTTACTGGGCAGTGTATTTTAGTTTTGATTTTGAAAGGATCCTTAGAATCCATTCTTTTGTAAAATCGGCATCCCTGGTCTAATTTTTGTCTATCAATCAAACTTTTTAAACCACTGAGCGACGGATCTGAATTCGCGATACGTCGGTTTTTGCACACGAGCCGGCGGCACCGGACCTTCCTCAACATGTACATGGCACACCAGGATGTCGTTGAACGATTAACGTCAACATCCTTAGGGTAGGTCGCGAATTGTGATCCAGTTCGCTAATTTTGTTTTTGTTGGTCCTCGGGCCACGCGCGATGACGCGATTTTTGTTTCGTTTTGCGATGAGGTTCAAGGTCGAACTTTATTTGTTGAATAACAAATTTTGTTACTATGAATTAATTTTACAACTTTTTTACAACTATGAATATTTTATCGAGTTTTTTTAACATAAAGTGATGTTATCAAAGGAACTGTTGTTAATTATTATTGTTCAAAAACATTTGCGAATATTTTGTGTTCTACAATTCCAATGCTGTAAGTAGTGTTTTAGTATTTTACTATGTCGGTTTAATAATCAATTCCTTGAAAATTCGAAATTACGCACCAAGTTAAAAAATCGTAATAGAAACTAATTTTTAAAAGTTAAAAAAAAATGTTTTTGACAGCACGTTTCATGTGATAGCCTCGTTCAACTACGACGTTTCGAACCACCCCTATTGAAGAGGTCTTCTTTATATAAGGTTCCTTTGGAATAAAAAAAATATATTTTTTTATTGTCACATATTTCGCCTTTGCCTACCATATTTTGATCCGATGATTGTCGGGCTATAATTAATAGTCCAGTCAAATAATAAATGTAAATTGCAATAAATGTAAACGGGCTGATATTTTAAAGGGTAGTAGTGGATGGTTACAGACACTCCTATTAGTTTTTCAGAGGTTGATTTGCCTAAGGGGTGTCCGCTATCTTGAATATTAGGGGTGGGTTGCTTAATATGCATCTTACCATAAAAATGCATATAACCAATTTTGTTAAGGAGAAAATTTCCAACAATTTTTGTTTGGATGATTTTTTTAATATATTATTAACAATCGAGTTAATTTAAAAATAGCCATGTTGGAGGTGAAATTGTTTTTTTTTTTCATTTTTCGGCCAAATTATTTATCGGACGATAAAAGTGGTTATAAGCTCTTAAGATTATAAGTTTCAAATATTATAAATTTTCATAGGTACTTTGATACAGTTACAGAGGGTGCAACTCAACTTTTACCGCCCACTGTAACTGTAACAAAATACTTTAGAACATTCATAATATAGAAAACTTACAGAGAATTTAAAGAGCTACAAGTTTGCTCATAACAACTTTTATCCTCCGATGAATAATTTGGCTAAAAAATCGAAAAAACCAATTTTACCCCCAACATGGCCATATTTGAAAATTTATAACTCGATTTTAATTAATATAATAAAAAAATGATCCTAACAAAACTTGAAATTTTTTCCTTAACAATATTGGTTATATGCATCTTTATCGTAAGGCATATTTACCGAGATAACCGCACTCACCCCTAAAATTTAAGATAGCGGAAATCCCTTACGCAAATCACCCGGTAAAAAACTAACAGGAGTGTTCTATTACTATCCACTACTACCCTTTAAAATATCAGCCCGTGTACATTTATTGCAATTTAACACATGAATTTTTCGTTATTTGACTGGACTATAAAGATATTAAGATGTTTTATTTTATTGTACAGTTAACGAGCTGCTTAAGTGGCTAACGTCGTCCTTTTTAATTTTTTGAAGGACTTTTTTATTATTAAAATTACGAAAAATTTGCTAAAAAGTCAAATATAATTTAAAAAAAAATCGAAAAACGTTAGCTCGTTAGCTACTCAAGCAACTAAACAATGGTGAAAACCCCATATCGATATTTTTAACCGAGAATTTTGGGATCAAAAACAGTCCAAACGCCATAAATTGCATTTTAAGACATCGAAACTGGATCTAACTTACACATACATATTTTATTGTTTGTTTAATCATGGACAGAAAAAAACTTTGTAGAGTTTTTTTTTAATTCGAAATGATTCTTAAAGTTTGGAAAAATATGACAAACATTAATACAAGTGATATAATTGTTGAATGAATCCTTATAAAATTAACTTCTTTAAAATTTTCAAAACCCCACAATGAGAAAATTGTTTAAAAATTATTATCAAAAAAATAGACAAATGCGGCTTATTGGTATTCAGTCCTTAACATATAGCAATTTAGGAGTAATGCATTATGTCCATTTAAAAATGGTATTTTTTAAATAATTTTATAAGATGAGCATTTCACATAGAAGACAGTTTTACAGTGTATAATTTTAATACTCAAAAAACTTAGGGGCTGTCCACAAATGACGTTACTTTTTTCTTATCTTAAAACTAAATCACTAATGGTCAAAAAGTGACTTTATCCACCCCTTGGTGCTGTATTTAGGGGGATAAACAAAGTAAAAAACAGTCCCGTTCCCTTAAGGATCTCCTAATTAGGGGGCCGTAGCCTTACTTAGGGATCGTTTCTGGACCTTCATAGGAACTTTTTTTTATATTTTTGGATCTAGGATCGCCCCTTACAATTTTGTAAATTACCCTGTAGAGAACTATTAAATAGTTTGACAATGATTTCCAAATAGATTTTCTTTTTCCTAATAGCAACCATTGCTAAATAACAGTTTTCTTTTTCTGTTTCTGCATGTAAATGCCATGCTTCATGATAATTATTTATCCAATAAACTATGAGATTCTCACATTTTTCGGTGATACTCGCACGCTTGTGGTAGGCCCCCATATATGTCTTATACGATGTCTGGCGGGAATATTACAAGTGATGACCAAATTTTGTATTTTAGGTTCAACTACATGCGTTTTTTAATAGTTTTTATTAGTTTATATGTCAAAATACTTAATTTTTCGTAAAATGATAGAAATTATACAGTGACATAAACTCACTTTTGTAATAAGAAAAACTGTCTGTGTCTTCAGGGGGTGGATTTAGAAAAAAAAATATTTTAAGATTAAGTTTTAGCGACCTTGAAAACCCCATTATGCAAATAAGCCGGACATTTCGCACTGTATGGGCGACCCAAGCGTTCAACAAGACGTTTTGCAGGAGACTCCCGTGTATTTTTAAATTAGAATGTTGCATCCCAGAGAAGTTAATAAGACGATATTTGCTCACTGGGTAAGTACAGAAATGATTCTATTATCTACACATTGCAAAAATGCATTTGAGAGTAGTGCACTCTGGTCTATTCATAGTTCAATGTACCATATCTGTGTGTTTGTGTGAATGCTTTATTTATCTTACAATGTTTATATATTACAATGTAAAACTAGCAAATAAGCTTTGCGAAACATTCTAGTATACACACAGGAACCATTATTTGGCTTTATTAGAGCCATATGCACCATATTGGGGGAGTCATGATCCAAAATTCAACTAGAGACTAAATAAAGCACATCGTGGTGTTACTTTCTCAACCTCGTATCTCCCAAAAATCGATTTTCGGCTTGCACTAATCAACTCTATACATGATTACTGATCACCAGAGTTGATACTTTCTTTACGCCCCGCCGCGGCGCGGCTTATTCAGTGTTTTACTTATTTTGCATGCACATTGTAAAATTTTAAAATACTACGTGAAAATTCGTATATAGGTATTTTAAAGGACGTTGAAACTACATTTTTTATCTCCACAGCAGGGTCGGCGCTAGCGGTGGGCAATATTGTTTTAATATTTAAAATAATTAGATAACCCTGAAGGAAAAAATATCTCGCAATACTCTCTTAATGATCTTGTGAAAAATTATTTTTAATTTTTATGAAGAGACTTGAAATTTGGCATACAGGTTTGTTACCAAAAGTGTGCGCTCGGGATTGTTTTTGGTAAACACTGGGGTGGGACAAGTCCAAAGTCCAAATGAGGAAAATACAAAAGATCGTAGAAATTTGAAATTCGGTATGTAGGGTACAATGATAAACAAAAATCGACTAAAACTAAAAACAAGATGGACGACCTGTCAAAGTGACATTTTTTGAACGGGAGGTCGTAGAAACTTGAAATTCGGTATATAGGGATACAATGACAAACAAAAAGTGACAAAACCAAAAAACAAAAACCAACCTGTCAAAGTTACATTTTTCGAACGGGAGGTCGTAGAAACTTGGAATTCGGTATGCAGCAAACAAAAATCAACAAAATAAAAAAAAAATGTTAGTTTGACAGGTCGGCCTTCTGGTTTTTTAGTTTTGTCATTTTTTGTTGGCCATACTACACTACATACCGAATTTCAAGTTTATACGACAAAATGTAACTTTGACACGTCGGTCATCTTGTTTTATGGTTTCGTCAAATTTTGTTTTTCATTATACCCCCAACATACCGAATTTCAAGTTTCTAAGAAATCCCGTTTTAAAAATGACACTTTGACAAAAGGGCTATCTTTTTTTTTGGTTTTGTCGATTTTTATTTGTCATTGTACCCATAAATACCAAGTTTCAAGTTCCTAGGACCTTTTATATTTACTCCATTTGCCCCCTTGTCCCACCCCAATGTTTACCAAAAATAATCCCGAGCGAAAACTTTTGGCAACAAACCTGTATGCCAATATTCAAGTCTTTTTGGAAAAATTAAAAATAATTCTTGAGATAATTAAGAGAGTATTGCGAGATATTTTTTTTCTTCAGGGTTATGTAATTTTTTTAAACATTAAAAAATTCTTGCCATTCCTCCACCTCCGACCCTGCTGTAGTGATAAAAAAATTAGTTTCAACGTCCTTAAAAACACCAATATACCAATTTTCACGTAAAATTTTACAATGTGAATGCAAAATAAGTAAAACACTGAATACGTCCCTGTTGTAATGAAAGTATCAACTCTGCAGATCACTGATATCACTGATAACTAAGGGAATGTTCAAGTATTACGTAACGCAAATTTGATCATTTTCCGGCCCTACTGATAACACAGGCAAATTTTCAACTTTTGAAAGTTGATTTGGATCAGATTTTGGGTAACTTAGTTATGTTGAATTCAAATATAACTTTCCACACAGTGGGCCAGGAAAAATAACAGGGCCAAATTCTGAATTTCCGCGCCATAAGGGTGCTCCAAAATTTTATTTTTGTTTCGATCTTTCTAAAAATGTATCACATGGCTTCTTTGGACTATGTTGAGTAGACCAATGTCCATAACTTAATAATTCTACACTTCATGTTAAGTGCATATCTACAGGCTCACATAACAACATACTACATAACAATGCGATGCCGTGATTGGCTTGATATGCCGCCATGTATCTTGTAAGCCAAACACGGCATCGCATTCTTATGTTTTCTTATGCAAGCTTCTGGATAGGCCTTAAAGAATGAGATTTTTGGCATGGCTTATAGCTGAAAAATTTATACGTGATGAAAAAAAAATGCTGGTTTTGGCAGTCAGTGGGTCTTAACTAAGCCAGAAAATAAAAAAAAACAACCAATCACAAAATCCTTGTTGGCCTGTGTAACTTATAAAAACTTCAATTTATTATTCTAATTAATTTAAAAGTTACGTTATGTTATTTTAGTTTTTAAAATAAACTAATAAAATTAGTAGAATAGGATAAGGTTTTTATTAAAAAATTACAAAAAAATAAATAAATGTGAAAAAAATAATATATTTTTTATTCTATTTATAAATATTTTATAATATCTTTAGATAAACTATATACTTTAATATGAAACATTAAAAATAGTTATTACAGTTTTTGTTAAATGCTTTTTGTATTTGCTGATAAACAAGAAAAAATAATTACATAGGGAAAATGGCTATTTATAAATTATTATAATGTTATAGAATTATACATTTTTTAACAGTTTAAACATAATTTATGAGTACATCCTTGGACTTTTGCTTGTCTAATGGTTGCGCAATAAACAAATAATGCAATTTGTTGCAGTCAATATAATACAAAAACTAAAATTAATCAAAATTAATTCAATATATACTGTTAGACATAATAAAGAACCCTTGCATACTTTTACTTAAATTTAAGTAAAAAAAAACATCATTATATGTTGAAGAATACCAAATTTTTTATTTCTATATCAATGATGGTCTCCATAGAACACCAAATCTGCTATACCGGGTGTCCCACCAGGTTCTTGACAAGCTTTATCTCCGTTATTTGGTAACATAGAATTTTTTGCAAAAAAAGCGTTAAATGGGAGCCATTGAAGTTTTTATTCACATATCCAAAACCACCCCTTGTTTACCCACCCTCTTGAAACCACCCCCAACTTCTGTTTTTCAAATAGCACCTTCCAATTTTTATCAAAGAATATGAAAGTACATTTCATTCTGAATTCAATCATGTATTATAAGTGGTATCTTATCATTTAAGGGGCTCCAAATAACAATTATTATTTATTAATAATAGGGTGCTATTTAGAACAAAGTTGCAGGTGGTTCCAGGAGAGTGGATACGTGAATAAAAACTTCAATAGCTCCCATTTAAAGCTGTTTTTTTGCAAAAAAAAATATCTTTTTAAATAACGGTGGTACACCCGGTATATACTCAAAGTAGAGCTAAGTAATGGGTTAGTTGAAAGTAGAGTAACAGTGTCCTTATCAGGATGCTTTAAACTAATGTTCCCTTCCTAATCTCTATTAAAACTAATTCCTGTTAAGATAAATGAACCATAGGCACTAAGCCTTTCTCTTAAATAAACTAAACAAACTATAGACGATGAAACCAATTTTCGATTTTTTAATTTCATTTAAAATATACTGTCTCTACTTCCAATTTATGGGAGGCATAGCGTAGTGGCTAGCGCGTATGTATAGCAAGTCTACTATCGTGAGTTCGATTCTCACTGGCGCCGATTTGCCTTTTTCAGTTAAATAATAATTGAAATTTGGCGAAGGCGATAAGTGAAACGGACAATCCCTAGAAACTGGTTCGAAAGTCAGTATAAGCCGGTGGTTCCCTCTACTACTAGCCCACACAAGTCCTGGACTTAGGGGATGCTTAATTAAGTAGAATAGTACGAGGTTAAACAAAATAAACAAATAAAAATAAACAAATTCACATAGATTATAATACAATAATTATTGTTTAGTTTTGAATGCAGTGAGTTTCAGTTCAATAAGCATTCGTGGTTCTGTTTTGGGATGCTTCTGATTTTAGTTATGGTGCTCCGTTAAGTCAGCAAAAAAAGTGTCCTTTCAGAAAATCTAAAAATTTAATGTTATACCCTTGTATTAGTTTTGGTTTAACAGGTAATTCTTTTACCATCAGCAAAATAAAAAGTATTCTAAAACATAGTAGTGAACCTGGACTTTAAATTTATGTAAAATTTTGGGTGGAAAATGGATAGAATACGTCCAAACAATGTTATCCAGTTAAGTTAAAAAAAAAATAGTCTACTATGGTTCAGAAACTCTGAAAACCTTAATTTAGAGAGATTCTCTTTGCTATCTGAAAATCCAAGTTACATAAATGGGATCAGTTAGGAAAGATTTAAGAGAAAATGATGGGTAAGAAAATCATATGGCCAACATTTCAGATTCTAGATGGTCATAGAAGCAATACTAAATTAATAATAATAGTAATAATACAATAATTTTAATTGTTTAATGATTTTAATAACTGACATTTTTAAACAGATGTTGACTTGTTGGTTTTTACATATGTAGATAAATATAACCTCAAATTTTATACTTTATAGATTTTTTAAACATATTTTTACCATTAGATTGCCTTTCATTCGTTATTTTTAGTATTTGAGCTGAAGATGTCTCACATCGGTTAGCCAGGTTAAATAGAATTAAAGAAGAGAAGACTACAAGTTGAGTTTTATTTTTTGAACGTAGGATGTGACATCATATATTTACTTAATAATGGAAAATTTTGTCAGGCAGTGTAGAGTAAAAAAAATGTTTAGGAGTCCTTCGGTATGTTTGTATTCTGATTATTATAAATCCTTGAATATTTTACACAAAACAGTTCTACATCGACGGCTTAACTGCAAACCCTTTATTTACAAATAAATACATATTCTCCATTTTTTTACATAGGATCCTTGGCACCAGAACTCCAGGGTATCTATTCTCGGGCTCGAGAGAACGTGAACAATTTTCGTAGGAAGGGAACTGATCATATCATATAAAAGTTCCCCAAAGTAAAAAAATGCTATTCTTGAACATTAGTGAGCGTGATGGGATCTCTGCAGCCGGCTGCAGCGTTGCCAAGTATTTTAGCGGATTTTAACCAATCACATTATGCGAAACGAGTTTGCGTGCGCAGGCTGTAATTATTTTCATTATTTGTAAACAAGTTTCTGTGGTTTGAATAATTTTTATAATTAATATCTAAAAATTAATGTGTATGAAATGAGAATAAAAACAGAAAAAGATCTGCGCCCACCAGCAGCCAACAAAAAAAAAATACTTTAAAATTTTATTCAGGACAACCCCCTTGTCAATAGTGGGCTGTTTAGCCCTGAATTCACTATAATTTTTTTGTTGGAAAGTTGGAAAGGGTCGGCCCTAGCCAACACTTCCCGTTATTCGTTCTCCATTTGATCTTGCAGATCTCCCAAAAGGGCAACAGCCCCCACAATTTCCAAATCGTCCATAGTTATATTATTATTACTATTATAATATTATACATATATATGTATAATAATGTATAATAATTTATAAATATAAAAAATCTTTTATTAATTACGATTAACTATTATAAAACAAAACGGTATTCAAATTAACAACACAAAACCAAAGCAAAAATAGGGTTATGTTCGAATGCGCGCGACTAACTTATATGTCAAAATTTCCGTGAACGACCGCTTCTCACGATCCCGAGTAGTAGAAGTAAAGTTCCTCAATTTTCGTGGGAAGTGAAGTTCAAGAATAAGTAGTTTTGCGTTTCGAGAGAAAGAATAAAATTAAGTCGAGTGAGTGACAGTGAAGAGGTCAGACGTCGCCCAGCAGATTTCCATTGAGTAAGATTATTTTGGTATATAATTATTCTAACTAACATATGCTCACTTGTAAGCTTGCTTGCTAAGTGTTGCAGCCCTTTTCACACTGTGGACTTAAGCCAATTCCCACGAACCGCTGAGGCTGGCGGTTTGGTGTGTTAAAGGTTCCCTGAGACCCCAACCACTAACAATTAGTGCTTAACACTACACCCCCGCCCGCCCGGGGCCACCCAGGCCCCCGAGAACACTACTTCTATTTTTTTTTCCCTTCGAAATTCAAAAACCACTATGGCTGAAAATATCGACGCCACCATGGCAAACTTCCCAAACCAACAAATGTCAGACTACTTCCAAGATCAAATCAAGGCCCAGGCAGAGCACTATAAAACCCAGGCTGAATCACATAAAAATCAGCTCGAATTCCTTCAGACACAACTAGCCACCGCAAATGAGACCATCAATGGACTCCGAGAGGAAATTTCCCGCCTCTCCTCTCAAATAGGGACACTCTTATCCCAAAAAACCCAAACTCCCACCCAAGAGCTCTCCGATGCCCCCGATCATTTCGAAACGGACATGTCCGTAGTAGAGACTGATTCGGACTCAGTCCGGTCCCCCCTTGCCTCCCCGCGCAAGCGCTTAAACCGGCGCAGAAGGAAACACAAATTAAATTCAGACCTAGAAGAAAAACCCGCTAAGACCCAAAAAACCCCCGGCAAAGCGACTGCCTCCGAAGAAGTCGCTAACCCCTCCGGCTCAGGGCCCCAACCCCCCGTTACGGCCCCTGTAAACCCAAAAACCCAAGCTACTGGCCCAGGAACCCCCCCCCCGACCAGGAAGCCCACAAAACCCCCAAAATCCCCCCCATCATCATTCGAGCCCCTGAAAAATGGCTAGCCTTGTCCCGCCACTTCAACTCCCAAAAAGTAAACATCCTCCACGCGAAAAATACCTCCGAAGGAGTGCAAATTCGCACCCAGACCAGTGACGACTTCCGCAAAGTCACTAGGCACTTAGACACCGAAAAAATTCCGTATCATAGTTTTACCCTCCCGGAGGACAAGGCAATCCACGCCGTAATCCGGGGAATCCCCACCCAGATAGACGTCGCAGACGTCCAAGCCGCTCTTATCGAGCGTGGCTACCTCCCCACGTCAGTCGCGAGAATGACGCGCACTAAAGACAAGACCCCCATGCCCCTGATCCTAGTCATCCTTCCCAAGGTGACAGGACAACAGCACCCCATATTTAAAGAGACTAGGCTTCTACACCTAGTCATAAAGGTCGAAAGCCAGACCTATAAACCCAAATTCAGGCAATGTCACAAATGCCAACTCTTCGGCCACTCCCAGGCCAATTGCAACGCCCCGGCCAAATGCGTAAAATGCGCACAAGACCACCACACAACAAAGTGTGAAAAACCCCGTCACACGGACGCAAAATGCGCCAACTGCCTAGGCCCCCACACGGCAAACTATCATAAATGCCCCAAACACCCATCAAACATCGCTCCAACCCGTACAAGGGTCATACCCCCAACACAAAAATTCACCCCGGGCATCTCCTACGCCCAAAAGGCAACCAACGCCGCCCCCCCACAACAACCCAAGGCGGCCCCAGGTCCCAGTGCAAATCCCCCCAATATTTTTGATCAATCCCAAATTTCAAAAATCCACACCTTCATGCAAGAATTCGCCAGCTTCATGCAGGCTTTTGGCTCCCTTCAATTACCCAATCTAGGCCCCCAAAATGTCTAGACAAACAAAACCCAGAGCCCTTAAAATAGTCACCTGGAACGCTGATAGCCTCAATTCAAAAAAACCGGAACTCATAGAATTTCTACACGAAAATCAAATAGATATAGCCCTCATCCAAGAGACTGGTCTTAAACCACATCATAGGGGTACCATACCCAACTATTCCCGCTACCGTAACGATAGACTCCAGGACCGCAAAGGAGGCACAGCAATCTATATCAAAAAACACATATCTCATGATCTTCTTCGTGCGCCCCCCACACAAAGCGATCAAGTCGAAACTACCTCCATATTCGTCAACATGCACGACAATTCCAAATTCAGGATCGTGTCCCTCTACAAACCCCCAAATAAGGAGGTCAGACCCGCCGACTTCGAAGGCTACTTTAACGACAATCATCCAACAATCCTAGCCGGAGACTTGAATTGCAAACACGCCCTTTGGCACTCTAGAACAACTACGGCCAACGGCCGTAGGCTTTACGAAATATTACAACGTAACCATATAATGGTTACCGCACCCGATTCCCCAACCCACTATGGCCACGGCCTTCCTGATATCCTTGACATCGTTTTGTATAAAAACACGACACTAAACATTAACATCGAACTAAGACACGAACTAAGCTCCGACCACCTTCCAATCATTATCACGGCAGGAGGCATACCAACCGCATATCACACCAAAAAAACCGTTTACAACTTCTCCTATATTTCCGAACTCCTAGAAAGCAACACCAAAATCAATTCAATAAATTCCGTCCAAGAACTCGATATAATGCAGTAACCACCCTCACCAATACCATAAAATCCGCAATGGACAGCGCCAAATTAATCAAAAAAGTAGATATCCAAAACCCACAGGACCTTCCCCGAGATCTCAAAGACTTAATCAGAGAGAAAAACCGACTTCTTCGTCGTGCACGCACCCTCCAAGACCCCCATATAAAACGCGAAGCAAACAGACTTACCCAGGAAGTCAAAGACCGACTAAACGTACTAGCAAATTCCCGCTGGGAGGGAAAAATAAAGTCACTCAACCCCCAGGATAGATCACTTTGGAGAATGGCCAAAACCCTATCCCTCGACCACCAACGAGGCATGCCCCCAATTCACGGCGAAAGAGGAGTCGTCTACTCCACCCCCGAAAAAGCCGAAGCATTTGCTGACGCAATGCGGAAACAATTTCAACCAAACCCTCCAATCCCCCCCGACTCCGACTCCGAATCAGAGACCGACTCCGAGCCCGACTCGGACGACGAGAACTACGAGCAACTCATGCATGAAAGAGACATAAACCACATCTATAATAGAGTCACTAACCAAGTCGAAAACGACATTATCACCCCCACATCCCCCGAGGAAATCAAACGCATCATCAAAAATCTCCCAAAAAGGAAAGCCCCCGGTCCCGACCAAATACCGAATAAAATTCTTAAAATACTCCCCCGGAAAACCATTATGGAAATCGTTAACATTGTTAACGCAATGCTCAGACTGCGCCACTTCCCAAAGCCCTGGAAAAACGCAGACGTAATAGTAATCAAAAAACCCGGACAAAATCCAACTTTTGCTGAAAGCTACCGCCCCATAAGCCTCCTTTCCTCCCTAGGCAAAATAGCCGAGAAAGTCATACTAACCAGACTTCAAACTCTAGTTGAAGAACTAAATCTCCTTCCAAATGAGCAATTCGGCTTCCGAAGCAGACACTCCACAGTCCACCAGGTAGCTCGCCTGGTAGACTCTGTAACGGACGGACTAAATAGGCGCGAAGCCGCGGGACTGATCCTCCTGGACATCGCAAAAGCCTTCGATAAGGTTTGGCACAAAGGTCTTGTAGCCAAACTCCACTTTCTCGGCCTCCCCCCAGGCATCACCAAACTCATAGCCTCCTTCCTCAAAGGCAGAGATTTTCAGATAAAAATAGGCGACTGTAAGTCCAACACCCGCCGCATCACAGCTGGCGTTCCACAAGGTTCCCCACTATCCCCCCTTCTGTACAACCTCTTTACGGCAGATATTCCAAAAACACAGGGCACTGAACTAGCCCTGTTCGCCGATGACACCGGCATCCTAGCAGAAGCCAGAAACCCCCAGCGCATCCATATCGCCCTCCAGCGCCAAATGGATGCCCTAATCAAATGGTTCTCCAAATGGAAAATCAAAGTAAACGCCAATAAAACCAAAGGCATCCTAATCTCTAGGATTAGAAGAGGCCCACCCCAACCCATTCAGATAAATGGCCACCCCATTAACTGGGAAAACCATGCCAAATACCTCGGCATTACAATCTCCAAAAACTTGACGTGGGATCAGCACGTCAAAAACACCCTCCAAATAGCAAATTGCCGCCTCTCCAAACTCTATCCCTTAATAGGCAGAAAGAGTCCCCTATCCATTAAAAACAAACTTCTTCTCTACAACCAAACCCTAAAGCCGGTACTTCTTTACGGAGCCCCAGCCTGGAATAAAATCACCCTTAACAAAACGCTCTCAGCAAAACTTCAGGCCTTCCAAAACAAGGCACTCAGAATATGCCTCGATGCCCCCTGGTTCATGAGGAACAACCAGATACACAGAGATCTCGAAATGCCCCTCCTAAAAACGGAAATCATCCGCTACAGCACGTCTTTTATACAAGACAATTTAGATCACCCAAACCCCCTCATTTCAAACTTTCTAGATTACGATCATGAAATACACAACACTCACAAAAAGATCAAGAACGTCCTCAACCAGTAATGGTACCCACTAATACAGGACAGATGCATTCCCAGCATCAGTGAGATAGTCTCACTCCTCCCGCACATCCCTCCTCTCCCTATCACATCCCTCCCCATCCCCCTCCCACCCACTCCACAGCGCCAAATTATGACAGATGCAACTCGCATCAGTGAGCAGAGACTCACTCCCCCCAAATTATGACAGATGCAACTCGCATCAGTGAGCATAGACTCACTGCCCCAACTTTCAATTCAGATTTAATATTTTTTTTAGATAAATGAGCCATAGGCTGCGCCTGTCTCTTAAAGACCCAAACAAACTATTGATGATGAGAGAAAGAATATGCAACCCACACTACCTTTTTCTCGGGAATGCGTTCTCTCGAATCCGAGAATACATACCCCGATCTCAAACCATCCACTGACCACATCTTTAAGTAGCTCGATTACAGGAGACGTTACGCTCCCACGCCCATTAATTTTGTCATCAGCTTCTTTTATGTTTTTCTACAGTTTTTGTAAAAATCTGGACAGGATTTTATTTCCATATATTCTCAGATACTGGTTTTGCTGGTTACAATGTTTCCAAGATTTTAAAATGCTTCTTATCAATATAATTATAAAAATTTTATATTAAATATGAAATATCAAATTTTGATCTTATAGAAACATGACATACTGATGTATATAATGAAATATAATGTTTGTTTTTTGAATTTGTAGGAAGGGAAGATCACCTCTGCAGAACTAACAATGGTTGCCTTCTTGATCTAAATCATACTACTGTTATTATTATTATTATTTAATCTATATCTAAATCTGGTATAAAACGTTTCTTCTTTTAAATTAAAAGTTTTTGCCCGATTTGTATAATTTAGCTTTTTGATTTTTGGGGAATAGGGCTTTGGATCTGACTAAAATTGTTATCTAATTTTGCTGTGACGTTTTTTATACTTATATATACTTTTTTATTTACAATAAAGGTTCGAAAACAACGAAAATCCATCGTCGAAACGTCACAGCAAAATTAGATAACAATTTTAGTCAGATCCAAAGCCCTATTCTCGAAAAATCAAAGTTTCTTCTTTTAGGCAAAAAAATGCTTAAGTGGTTAACAAGTTTTTTTTTGATTTATGAAGAGATCATATAAATACATCTAAGATCGATTCAAAATAAAATAAAATAAATAGTTGGATAGACTAATATTATATTACACGTAGGTTATTTAGTTTTTTTCACATGCCGACGATTCATTAATCGAAGTGACACAAACAACTTTATCATTTAACTGAAAATTTTTTGCAGACCATAAAAAATACGTTACGCACTTTTAATGTCCTTGCAAAATAACTATTTACTACCGCTTTGCTTATATACAGGACGAATGTGAAATACAAATCCTATTTATCATAATATTTAATTCATCCAAATAATCTGAGGCATCGAGGAAATTGTTATTTTTCAGCGAAATTTTGGTTTTCAGAAGAATGCTGAACCATATCCGTTTGCAAGTAATTAGGTTACTTAGCTAAGTAGTCGATATTTACTTGGAGTAGATATCACATTTGAATTTGTTATCAAAATTAGTGGAGAGCCCCTAGCACAAGCCTAAAGCTTATTTGGGGCTCTTCACGACTATGTATTAAGTTCAAAGAAATAAAATCAATAAATAAAGTTCTTAGATGTCGAGATAGATGTTTTCCTTCTTGGGAAATCGATAATATATTTGTTGGAGATAGAAATCAATCAATAGAAATAATGAAAAAAGATATATTTTTAGTGCCTTACATATTTTAAGATAAATAACAAAGAAAAACTTTTGAGTTAAGCGATATTAATAATATCATCCAGTGAGAAAATCAACTCTGCTAATACAGCCATACTTAGTATATGTACTAGCAAATGAAATTTTTACAAAAGACTATAGGTTTATATTTTAAATATAGATCAAAATACAACCAGTAGAGAAAGCTATCACAACCTTTTTGTAACTGTTTATTCTAAATTTCTGAATCTACCTGACATTTTCCAGATTATTCAATTTCCCGACTTACAGTATAATACTGTAATATAATATACTATAATAAAATATATAATAATTCATATGATTAGTATGTTAGTGTTCAGTTATTCGAATTGACGTCAACACTTAAATACCGTCGTATTTTGCATTTTACCTATCCTGGAAATTTGCTATTATGGAGGATCCGTAACAACAAATTAGATACCATAGTAAAATAGATGACAATATACTGCAAAATATGACTATATTTAGCGACCATTTTTTGAAGACTGAATAGCTTATTTCTAATAAAAAATTGTTGGATAAATCAATTTTTACTAATCCCGGTATACTTATATGTGTGTTTTCAGGAAGAACAACTATAATAGATAAGAAATTCAAATGATAGGCCTGATATGATACTTGTTATTTGCATTATTTGTGTATATTCGAGGTCAAACTCAATTAATAATAGAAGTAGTTGCGGTGGGTAAATTATCATAATTAGAAATAACTTGTGTTATATGGCAATATCGCATATTTAGTTTACGCGCGAATCTTCTTCCGAGTTCTTATGAATATATTAAAGGTAAATAATTATTATTACCTAATTTATTAATAATAATATTCCCTACAGGATGCTTCTTGAAATTTATTTAGGGTTATTTGTGATAAACACTCGGAAATGAAGCAAATAAAAACTTTATTGCATTACATAATCATGCCAACGTTTCACCTAATATTTAGGCTTCTTCAGGGCTAAAAAGACATAAAAATTATAAAAACTTTTGGACATAACTTGGACATTATAAACTTTTTTTTTTGGAAAAAAATGTATGTAAACAAAAATAAAAGAAATTGATAAATTAAAAACTTACGTAAATTATTAAATATGCATTAAAACAAACAAAGTATACAAAAACATTACATCAATAAACAAAATACAGTGGACATTTTTCAACAGGAGAATACTGTAGAACAATTTATTACTGAAATTATTAAAAAAGTATATTAATTTCTTTTGTTTTTGTTTACATACATTTTTTTTCCAAACAAAAAAAAATCAGTTTATAATGTCCAAGTTATGTGCAAAAAGTTTTATAATTTTTATGTCTTTTTAGCCCTGAAGAAGCCTAAATATTAGTTGAAACGTTGGCATGATTATGTAATGCAATAAAGTTTTTATTTGCTTCATTTCCGAGTGTTTATCACAAATAACCCTAAATAAAACTAATTTATTAATTAATACTGTAGGGGTAGGATCTGAGAACTGCAGTTGTGGTTGTATAGCTGTTTTGAGCCAAATTCTGTAATAAAACAGTAAAACAAAGCTTTAATTTGGGTATCAATATTACAGTATTAATGTTCTAGTTTTCCTAGGGCTAAATCACTATTTTTCTAACTGCTGATTTTTGAGTTATTGGTATCTACATTACATAATTTAAATCCGAAAGTACACGAACCTCCTAATTTCGGAAATACCTTTCTATCTTAAAAATTTTAAACATGAAAAGAATTTTTTTATTGTCAGATTCACTTTCAGCAACCTGAAAAGCCCCAATATACCAATTTTCACGAAAACTACCCCCCGCCCCTTTGGGGGTGGAGTTAGACTTTTTTATAATCAGATTCACTTTCAGCAACCTCAAAAACCCTAATATACCAATTTTCACTAAAACTACCCCCAACCCTCAGGGGGTGGATTTAGATTTTTTTTATTATCAGATTCACTTTCAGCAACCTTGAAAACCCCAATATACCAGTTTTCAAGAAAACTACCCCCACCCCTCAGGGGGTGAAATAAGAAAAAAAAATCAGATTCATATTTGCCAACCCCAAAAACCCCTATATACCAATTTTGACGAAAATATTGAAAATATTTAAAAATATTTACCCCCTCGGGGGTGGTTAGAAAAAATTTATTATCCGATTCAATTATAGCAACCTCAAAAACCCCTATATAGCAATTTTCAAATTTTTCTAAAATAATGTATTTTTCCCCATTTGTCCCCCTTGCCGCACCCCAATGTTCACCAAAAACAATCCCAAGCCTGAACTTATGGTACCATACCCGTATGTCAAATTTCAAGTTTCTAGCTTAAAGCGTTCTTAAGTTCTTAAGTTATCGTGACAGACTGATCGACCGACCGATCGACCGACTGACCGACCGACCGACCGACCTAGCGAAATTTTTTTTTTGCTTGAAATTGATTTATATCGACATAAATGGGAAAGCAAATTTTTTAAAAAAAGATTATTTTTATAATTTCTAAGGTAGGAAGACCCCATCTAACTAATAAAGTTGTTGGTCTGTTATTAAATAAACTAGATCCGTTTTCCATTCCAGATATTTAATTATAACATTTAACCCATTTGGGGGTAAATTCTTTCTTCCACTTACGAGGATGATGAAGGCTTTGGTCACGCAATCGAAACCTTGGGATTGTTTGTGGAGTTAAAATTTTGTGAGTATTAACTTTTACAGCACGTTTAAAAACGCGGAAAATGAGAATGCTGCAATAAAAATCAAAATTTAATTCATAGAAGTTCTTTCTTTGGCGCCATACTTTAAGAAACTACGTAATGTAAAACTTTGAAAATTATTTTTTTAAAAATAATTAAGAAGTTGCGTAACGCTACATAACTCCCCCTATCCACCTTGTAACGTACCGTAACGCTAAGCACTACTCCTCCCGTAAGTGCGTTACGCATTTTAGGTACGACTCCTCCACAGTGAGACAAGCTGAATTTCTAGAAGGAAATATTTTTAAAAATTTTAGTATTAACTTAAAGTAATCTGTTAATAACGAGAAAAATAGTTAAAAAAAACTAAAGCTCTTAAGCCCCTTAGGGCTCAATTTTTAAGGGGTAAAGTTTAATTAGAAAAATCTAAAAAAATTAGCTGCTGATAACCAAAAAAAAAAAATTATAAAATTCTAAAGCTTAAGGGGTCCGTTTTGAGGGGTTAAATATTGTAAATTTCAATAAAAAATCTAAAAAAAAAATAATAATTTTGTTTAAATTTTGACCAAAAAATCATAATGTAAAAATCCCTATTGGTATATTTTCGAGTCAACATGGTTCATAAATGCCAAAAACTCGCCATATTGGCGCCGCCATTTTGAATTTTTTAATTTTAGCCAAAAATTCTTAATCTACGACCCAGAAAATCCCCAGAGACCGATTTTGGTTCGAATGGGCCATACATGACACATGTTGTCCGACGCCCCATATTATTTTTTTAATTTTGACCAAAAATTCGTAATCTACTACCCCAAAAACTCCCTGTTGCCGATTTTGGTTCAAACCGGCCAGAAATTACACAAGTCATCCGCCATATTGGCGCCGCCATTTTGATTTTTTTAATTTTTACCAAAATTATGTAATCTTTGACCCTAAAAACCCCCCATCGATTTTGGACCGATGTAAAAGCATAGCTTTAAAATCTACATTTTGACGCTCATATACGTGTATTCTCGACCACATATAATAAAAGCGTGTAAAATATTATGCAATTTTCGAGCAATTTTATGCGGCCAAATTTAGTATAGTTTTATAGAGTTGTAAATAAACTATCCGAGAGTTAAAAATTTATTACCAGAATCAACAGTAATCAAATTGTAGATCAAGCAAAATAAAATATTTGATAAATTTGTCAAGTAAAATTAATAAAAAGTTAATATCAAAGTTAAAATAAATTCGTTAAAAAAATAAAGCCAGCGATTTAAAGTAGATACATTGATCTTAATAATGTATAGACACAAAACTTCACTTTTAAACATCTGTACTATACTACTTAATGCAGGCAACAAAAACAGATTATTATTTTACTTGCTTAGATGCTAACTTTAAAAATATATCTAAATATGTAATATCCAAGGACTTTTCCTAGTCATTTTATTAAACTTTAACCAGTTTATTTTCAGGTAATAATACTTTAATCCGTTTATTTAACAATTTTATTTGTAAAGTAATATTAATGGTCGGCTGGAAACAAGGACAAAGTGAAAGAAAAAGACAATTCGCCTTTTATTTAGCCTACTTAAATTTTCATTGTGATAAATTATTCAAAATATTTTGAACTACTCGTTACGCAGTTTTCCGAAATTTCCACAGAAGTTTCTAAATAAATAAGTAGGGTGGAAATTCTATATTATTATCTGATATTTTATAAGTAAGGGCTCAATAGAAGAAAGGCGTATTTGATATTTAAAAAATAATAAATACTTTAATGAACTAGAGATTTAAGGCAATATGTTTTATAACAGTATCACTGAAAGAAGATCGGGTTAGGTCGACAGAGAAACCATTTTGGTTGCTGCAACCAGAAATCTGGTAAGGGCAGCCTTTAACCCTTTGAGACCCAGTGGGACATATATGTTCCACCCTGTTTTAAGTTACCTCTTCTGCACTGTATGTCCCATTTTATGTTGTTAAATTATAATAATTATATGACGATTGTTTTTAGTTACTTGGAGTGAATTTTATTAACAGTGGCAATGAGTAAATACGGTACGCGCAACATTTGGTCAGTATTTTAAAGTGTTTAATTTATGTAAATACAATAAAAAACAGCAAATTTCGAGTTATTGCTAAGGTAAGTTTATTATTTAGTCTTTTAAATATACTATCTGTAAGTTTAAGCGCCGCGTACCTTTATTTTATCGATAAATCATACATCATAGAATAGATATAGTTATTATTTTAGGCTACTTTTTTATTTTGGTCCTAATAAAAATTTTATTTGAAAATAACAATTGTGTTATACTATACCCAGTGGGACATATACAGGGTTATTCAAGGAAGTGGTTTATCAAAAGTTTATGGAGAACCAATATTTTAAAAATCTGATATCACAATAATTTGCAAATAACTCGAAAATGGTTAATGTTAGATATAGGGTATCTTATATTCATTTTAAAGAAAATTTAATTCCTTATTTAACTAAATAAATAAAATAAATAAATAAATATAAATAAAATATATAGGGTGTCATTTAAAAAAAATGAGTTATGGCTTTTTTTAAATTTGTTAGATTTGAACTGCTTTCTGAGACACCCTATATAAATCTTGGGTTCTGTTTCGGCTTAGAATAATTCGGTTAAGTATTATTAAGTAAACTACAAAACAAATTTTCTCCAATTTAAAAATTCAAGGAGAATTTATTTTTTTAGGGATGCAAATTTTTCGCTAAAAACTTGAATAACTCAAAAACTACCAGAGATAGGCATAAAGTGTTACACATCAAAATAAAGAAAATTTAATAAGGATTTTAAAAATTAAAAAATAAGTAGGGTGTTCCATTTAAAAAATCAAAGTTGAGTTCCAATTCCGGTACAACCGGAAGCGGCACAAGCATGAAAATATTTTTAATCGATTGGCCATATTCGAAAACCCCAAAATATCAGATTGTTAAATTTATTGATTCTCCATAAACTTTTAATAGACCACTTCCGTGAATAACCCTGTATAACCCGACTACGATGGGTCCTATATGTCACTTTTTTTTTTGTTTTCTATGTAAAATATTTGTTACATAACCACAAAAAAAACCGCTTTGTGATCGCCAATGACCAATCTACAACTCAAAAAAGTTGATACAAAAAGAAATAAAAATCGGGTCTCAAAGGCTAGGTTAAAGGTCTACTACATAACTTTTTGTGCTAACCAGATCCTTACTATGTAAATTTTGTTTTTGGCAACCACACCAAGTTGTGTTGTTGGGCTTACAAGATTTCTAGGTGCAGAGTCCAGTAAAATAGTTAATTCTTATTTAACTATTGCTCTGTTTTTTTTTAGGGCAGAATATATGGGAGGTATACTGCGCGGACTAGGGCGTCTACTTAGCAAGCCAGCTAGCGTGAGTTCGATTCTCACTGGGGCCTATTTGCCTTTTTCAGTTAATTAATAATAATTATTATTATAATTAAAATTTGGCGAAGGCGATAGGTGAAGTGGAAACTCCCTATAAACTGGTTCGAAAGTCGGTTAAAGCCGGTGGTTCCTTCTACTAGCCCTCACAAGTCCTGGACTTAGGGGATGCTTAATTAAGTAGAATAGTACGAGGTTAAACAAACATGTAATGTAATGTAATATAATATATTTTAGAATTGGAACCGGATATAAGCAAAAAAAATGCATTTCTCGGTAAAATACATTTCAGTATATTTGACTCATATCTTTGGGTAGTTTTACAGAGGTCATTGACAAACCATAACTATAGTGTTATCTAGATGCGACATTCTTAGAACATTTCAAAGATATTTATGTTACATACTTAATTTATTTTCCAAAAAAATATAGATATTGGCGTTTTTATCGGTCAAGCGATATTTTATTTTATTTATTTGTGTCTAACGGTATAGTAGGATATTTTGGTAATGAGTTATTGTAATATAAAACGCTACATCAAGATAGAACAGTATTTTCCATTAAAATGTTCGTTATTACTGATTACTTATTAGTAATAACCAAATCCCGGACATTTAGTTTTTAATTTAAATATAGAAAAGACAAAATTTCTGACGTTTAGTATCACTAAGGCTATTCAGCCAAAAAATGATATTTTAATAATTCACAGTGATTATTGCTCTCACAAAACATGCCAATGTCCGGTTATTAAAAGAGTTACAAAAATCAAATATTTAGGAACAATTGTGGATCAATATTTAAAGTGGAATGACTATACTGAATACATTAGTAATAAAATAAGAAAATTAATTCGAAAATTTTATGTATTAAAAGACATTTTAAATCGTAAAAATCTATTAATCGTGTATAACTCATTAGTTGAATCATTAATTAATTACTGCGTTTTAGCTTGGGGTGGCATCTATAAAAGTTCTTAAGAAAATTTACAAGCAATAAAATATACAATATTAAAGATAATATTTAGAAAACCGAAACTGTATTCCACTAGCTCCCTCTATGCTGAATCAAATATTTAAATATTTTAAACATAAGACAAATATATATTAAACGGTGTCTCCTATACGTTTTTAAATCATTTCCCACACAGTATGTTAATCATGATCAATTTTCAAGGTATCGTATACATCAAAATTTAATTACTCCTTTATTTAGAAAAGTATTTTCCCAAAAAACTTTATTCTGGCAAGGTGCTAAATTATATAATATACTACCTGTCAATATAAAAAATACTAAAAATTATAAGCAATTTAAAAGACTTGTAAAAAATGAAGTAAGGTAAATTTAAAAAAAAAATCACTAGTCACTTTTATTAGGTGAAAATAATAAATAAATAAAAATAACCTCTAAATAATTCTGATTTGCTACACTATTTTATGTATCTTTTATTTCGTGTTTTTTTCTTTTTGTTCCACAAACAAATAAATAAAACAATAAAATTTGGTGATATGTTACAAATAACTGCTGTTCAACACAAGCACTTGTGCTTAGGAATATGCATGCATTAAATAAAATTTTTAAATGAATGTAAATATGCTTTCTATCAAATTTATATTATATTAATCAAACACTTTGGATATTTATAAATATTGTAAACATTTACTATAATAAATAAATTGAAATTGAAATAAAAAAAAACTTACTCGCGAAAATCAAAATGTTATAAAGATTACCTAGTTTTAATTAAACTGGCACTTATTACATATCTATATTATTATGGAGCTAATTGAAATGTTCTTATCTTATTGCTTTTCCATTTTAAATTTTCAAAATTTAGGGAAAGCCTTGTATTTGTGCAAAATTTTTAATTTTTTTTTGCGTATTTTTGCGTTTTATGACGTTTTAAGTCGATAAAAATCAATTTCGAGAAGAAAAAAAATTGTCGGTCGGTTGGTTGGTCAGTCGGTCGGTCGTTCTGTCCGTGGAATCTCGTGGGAACGATAACCTTAGAACGCTTTAAGCTAGAGACTTTAAATCTGTATATAAATATTTAACGTGATGTGACATGGGGGAGGGGGTGATCAGTGCCGTTGTGAAACTTTTAATGGTGATCAGCACATACCATTTATTGACGTTTTCAGCGGACTATTCATATTTTATTTGCCACGCAAAACGCAAAAGTTCTGTCAAGTTTTGTGGCTTCTCTTAGGGGTCGATTTTTTTGTTTGCATTCTGCAATAATCACGCACGCGAAATCTAGGATGCGTGTAATTTCGTGACAAAAAATCATGCAAACTGCCCCTCTAGTTTTATATTGATTTATGGTTAAAAGGGCATACCTCAGTAAGTAAAAGTAGGGCAAAATGTCGTTCGTATATTAATTCTATTTTTTAGAAAAAAAAAAACAATTTGATTAATTAATTAATTGTTATGTTAAAGTTAGGAAAATGTAGCATTTGTAAACATTATAGACGTCTTAAATTACAGCTGACCTCAGACGGTGTGAGTGACTTCGGACACTGTTTCGCAAAACTCTCTGAACCAAAGCACGCGTGCACAAGTTGTGGAGTTGTGTGCACAAGTTGTGGAATATAACCCCAGAACCTGTGCACATAACCCCACAACTTGTGCACACGTGATTTGGTTCAGAGAGTTTTGCGAGTGACCGAAGTCACCCACACCGTCCAAAGTGACCCCATTTGACGGTACTCGTAGCATATTTTAAAGCAGTTTGTTAAGTTCGTCATTAGTCAAAATTAAAAGAAAAAAATCCACGCATATTGTAGTGAATAAAAACAAAAAAATGCAATTTTCCGACCAAAAACGGTTAAAGAAGGGGGGGATAAAATATAAATAACAAACTTTTGAAAAAAAATTGTACATTAGCTAATTCGCCAACATGATTTTCGACAAATTGCCGAAAGATATAAGTCAATATGTTAAATAGTTATTTTTAATCTCTGGAACCGTTTTGAAAAAATGCATTTTGAGAAAAACGCGTTTAAAGATTTTTTTAATGTATATGTATGTTTTAAAGTTGTTACAGTAACAGAACAAGGGTAAGATTGCTTGAGGTTCCACACAATATACACATTATAAATAGCACAGGCCAACAAATTTTTAAGTTTTGAAAGTTGATTTGGATCTGAACACTGATTTTGGGAAATTTAGTTATGTTGATTTCCAATACAGCTCCTTTTTTGTCCATCACATAAGGGTTTTGATCAACCGCACAGTGGGCCAGAAAAAAAAACAAGGACAACATTCTGAATGTTTGCATACCGCAGATTTTTAATAAAAAAACGAAAAATTAAAAAAAAAATCCATTAGGGTGGTCCAAAATTTTATTTTTGTTCCGATTTTTATTAAAATGTGTCAAATGGCTTCTTTTGATTATGTTGATGTAGACCAATGTCCATAACCTAAAAATTTTACACTTCATGTTAAAGAATGAGATTTTTGGCATGTCTTCTAGCTGGAAAAAATTATACGTGATGGAAACAAAAAAATGCTTGTTTGACAGTCAGTGAGCCTTAACTAAGCTAGAAAATAAGAAAACATCGTATCACAAAATCCTTGTTGAACTGTGTAATCGTTCAGTGTTCAGTAAAAATTCCCAGTACCTATGTAATAGATATAAAGGATATTTTTAAAAGATGATAATTATTTTGTCCTTTTAATTAATTAAAGGACAATAGTATTTAAAGGATTTCAATTATGACCGTCTATTATCCTTTGAACGATCCGATTCATTCTTTTATTGTGGTTGTAAAATACAAACGATTTATTTTAAATATACAAATAACAGGTAAAGATTGTTTTGGGCATAACAAGTGTTTTTGAACTTACTAATCCCGGATTAGTTTCATTGCTTATTGGGATTTGTTCATAGTTGGGATTTGTGAATAGCCGGGATTATAATGATTGATATTAAGAAAAGATAGGGGTGACCGGGGCTAGTTGTCGCAGGGGTAAGTTGTCGAAGTGCTTATATCTTAAAAAGTAAAATATTGTTCTGCTCCAAACCAAGATTAACCGCTGCGTTACAACAGTGCCATTTATCATTTGTTAACTTAAATGCAATAAATTAAAAGAACATCCAGATAAACCAAAAAATGTAAAAATTAAAGAGCCCAGTAATTTTTTTGTGGTAAATATTTTTTCTTATTGTTACTGATTAAAAGCATTAAGATAAGAGAATTTTATGTATAATAATAGTTTAAGGTGTATATTATTTGTTGATATTGTCATTTAGGAGTGTTTATTCGTTAATTAGAAAGTACTTGATACATAACGTAAAATTGACCACTGGGGCTAGTTGTCGCATTTGGTTTGGGGCTAGTTGTCGCATGATCTGGAGATATGTTCATGGTATAACATATCCTTTTTGGCATTTTTTTATTCAAAACTGTCTAAAAAAGTGAAACTTTGTCGAATAGCAAATAAATTCGTTTATTAAATTATATTAAATTAAAAAAAAATCAAAAAAATATTATTTAATTATAAAGTTGGAAATTTTGGCACAAAAGTAAAAAGTTAGATAACAATCAGTGGGGATGCACATGTCTTATTAGTTATTTATAATTTTTATAAATGCCTTTATATTTCTTCAAAAAAATATACTCGAAGTGCCGCGACAACGTGCCCCGTGATGGGGCACGTTGTCGCAATTTTCAAGACTTCACAAAAAAAAACATAACTCTAATACCCTATAAAATTTTTTATGTTTTTTCTTTAAATAATGTTACTGAAACATGCAGCTAAAATTACTATTCCGTCAATTAAAAAAAAAATACAAAAATAAAGGAAAAAACTGACTTTGAATGAAAAGTGCGACAATTAGCCCCTACTGTTTAAAGGATAAACCAACCAATTAAGCTATTTTTTTAGTTTTAACATTTACAAAAGAACGTATATTTACATAGATACTCAAGTATGTAACAATTACAGTATAATAACTTTTATTCAAGTAAATTTCTTCCCAAATATCCAGAAGTTTAACACTATAGAAACTGTTTTGATAAAACAAATATATACAGGGTGATTCAGAAATAAGTTACAAAATTTTAAGGGACGATTCTAGGTCCAAAAATATGAAAAAAGTTCATATAAAGGTTTCTCTGGAAATGAGCCCTAAAAGAGTTACGACACCTCCTAAGGGTACATCTAAAAAGTAGTTTTTATTTAATATATCTGGAACCCTATAAACCACAGTAACAAATTTTTGCACATGGCTTAGCATTGATAAAGGACATCATTTAATGTAATTTTTATTTGGTATTTTAAACAGGGGCGTACAAAATGGTTTTTTTGCCCCAAACTTTTTTATCTGTAGATTTTCTGACATTTTCTCAGTAACATATTAATCTTTAATTAGATCATCATCAATAGTTTGTTTGGGTCTTTAAGAGACAGGCGCAGCCTATGGCTCATTTATCTAAAAAAATATTTAATCTGAATTGAAAGTTGGGGCAGTGAGTCTATGCTCACTGATGCGAGTTGCATCTGTCATAATTTGGGGGGGAGTGAGTCTCTGCTCACTGATGCGAGTTGCATCTGTCATAATTTGGCGCTGTGGAGTGGGTGGGAGGGGGATGGGGAGGGATGTGATAGGGAGAGGAGGGATGTGCGGGAGGAGTGAGACTATCTCACTGATGCTGGGAATGCATCTGTCCTGAGTTAGTGGGTACCATTACTGGTTGAGGACGTTCTTGATCTTTTTGTGAGTGTTGTGTATTTCATGATCGTAATCTAGAAAGTTTGAAATGAGGGGGTTTGGGTGATCTAAATTGTCTTGTATAAAAGACGTGCTGTAGCGGATGATTTCCGTTTTTAGGAGGGGCATTTCGAGATCTCTGTGTATCTGGTTGTTCCTCATGAACCAGGGGGCATCGAGGCATATTCTGAGTGCCTTGTTTTGGAAGGCCTGAAGTTTTGCTGAGAGCGTTTTGTTAAGGGTGATTTTATTCCAGGCTGGGGCTCCGTAAAGAAGTACCGGCTTTAGGGTTTGGTTGTAGAGAAGAAGTTTGTTTTTAATGGATAGGGGACTCTTTCTGCCTATTAAGGGGTAGAGTTTGGAGAGGCGGCAATTTGCTATTTGGAGGGTGTTTTTGACGTGCTGATCCCACGTCAAGTTTTTGGAGATTGTAATGCCGAGGTATTTGGCATGGTTTTCCCAGTTAATGGGTTGGCCATTTATCTGAATGGGTTGGGGTGGGCCTCTTCTAATCCTAGAGATTAGGATGCCTTTGGTTTTATTGGCGTTTACTTTGATTTTCCATTTGGAGAACCATTTGATTAGGGCATCCATTTGGCGCTGGAGGGCGATATGGATGCGCTGGGGGTTTCTGGCTTTTGCTAGGATGCCGGTGTCATCGGCGAACAGGGCTAGTTCAGCGCCCTGTGTTTTTGGAATATCTGCCGTAAAGAGGTTGTACAGAAGGGGGGATAGTGGGGAACCTTGTGGAACGCCAGCTCTGGTGCGGCGGGTGTTGGACTTACAGTCGCCTATTTTTATCTGAAAATCTCTGCCTTTGAGGAAGGAGGCTATGAGTTTGGTGATGCCTGGGGGGAGGCCGAGAAAGTGGAGTTTGGCTACAAGACCTTTGTGCCAAACCTTATCGAAGGCTTTTGCGATGTCCAGGAGGATCAGTCCCGCGGCTTCGCGCCTATTTAGTCCGTCCGTTACAGAGTCTACCAGGCGAGCTACCTGGTGGACTGTGGAGTGTCTGCTTCGGAAGCCGAATTGCTCATTTGGAAGGAGATTTAGTTCTTCAACTAGAGTTTGAAGTCTGGTTAGTATGACTTTCTCGGCTATTTTGCCTAGGGAGGAAAGGAGGCTTATGGGGCGGTAGCTTTCAGCAAAAGTTGGATTTTGTCCGGGTTTTTTGATTACTATTACGTCTGCGTTTTTCCAGGGCTTTGGAAAGTGGCGCAGTCTGAGCATTGCGTTAACAATGTTAACGATTTCCATAATGGTTTTCCGGGGGAGTATTTTAAGAATTTTATTCGGTATTTGGTCGGGACCGGGGGCTTTCCTTTTTGGGAGATTTTTGATGATGCGTTTGATTTCCTCGGGGGATGTGGGGGTGATAATGTCGTTTTCGACTTGGTTAGTGACTCTATTATAGATGTGGTTTATGTCTCTTTCATGCATGAGTTGCTCGTAGTTCTCGTCGTCCGAGTCGGGCTCGGAGTCGGTCTCTGATTCGGAGTCGGAGTCGGGGGGGATTGGAGGGTTTGGTTGAAATTGTTTCCGCATTGCGTCAGCAAATGCTTCGGCTTTTTCGGGGGTGGAGTAGACGACTCCTCTTTCGCCGTGAATTGGGGGCATGCCTCGTTGGTGGTCGAGGGATAGGGTTTTGGCCATTCTCCAAAGTGATCTATCCTGGGGGTTGAGTGATTTTATTTTTCCCTCCCAGCGGGAATTTGCTAGTACGTTTAGTCGGTCTTTGACTTCCTGGGTAAGTCTGTTTGCTTCGCGTTTAATATGGGGGTCTTGGAGGGTGCGTGCACGACGAAGAAGTCGGTTTTTCTCTCTGATTAAGTCTTTGAGATCTCGGGGAAGGTCCTGTTCTTTAATTAGAAATACATAAAAAAGGTACTCTTTGTTTAACACCGTAGGGCCAACCGTTTTCGAGAAAATTGCAATTAAAGAGGCAATATCACAATAAAATGTTTATTGGATCAATTTTTAACAATCAATTATCTAGGCCTAAGAATACGGATCGTTGCAAATTTTATTGCACACGCCATTCAATCAATCCTTAAAAAAAAAAAAATAGAGATGGAAAACCATAGGCAATAACCGGTTTTCGGTAAACCAGTTGCGGAAATCACCTCAAACCGGTTTTTGGTCAAAACACGGAAGCAATAACAGGTTTAAAACCGGTTTAAACCTTGTAAAAAAAATGTTACGTAATGGGAGGGGGGCTTGAAAATGTTACTTCGCGTTACATGGGGTCGAAAATGGCCAAATTTTGCCTTAGGAAATACTTGAACGTTCGTTCCCTTAGGGCTCATTTCCGGACCAACCTTTATAGGAACTTTTTTTCATATTTTTGGACCTAGAATCGCCCCTTTAAATTTTGTAACTTATTTCACCCTGTATATTAATTATATTTTATTGTATAAATTATAATTCTTTATAACTAAAAGTTTATCGAGAAGTTTATACTATTTTATCTAGTAACTTACGACCTTTCGCTAGCCGATAAACACTCATAAAAAATACCAACTAAACTAAATATTTGATCTAGTATAAGACAAAACAAAAATTTATTATTTCCTTATATTGATATATAATAAAAATTAAAAAAATACATCAAGTAGATTTTATTTAATATTTTGCAAAACTCAAATTCTCAATCAGGTATAAGAAGTCCAAATTGACTACTAAGGGAATGTTCAAGTATTACGTAACGCAAATTTTGATCATTTTAGAGAAAGTGAGAAATCTCACCTTTCTCTTGTCCTTGATCAGCAAGGCATGATGCACACCCCCTTAAATCACTTTTGAGGTTTGCCTCAGTTGTCAAATGACAAAAATTCTAACCTTAAATATATGTTTTCTTACTAAAATCGGAAATCGTTTCTTAGAATCGTTTCTTATTATAATGGCTAAATTGATTTTACCTACCATTAAGATAATTGTTAAATATTCTCAAGATATTTTCGGTAAATGAATTAAAGGAGACTACCAAGATCTCCCTATAGGGAGTGGCCTGTAGGAGGATCAGCACCACCTTGTGGTGGATTGAACTGTACTTTAAACTGATTTGTATGCGCTTAATTTGAGTTCCATAGGATGATGGAAAGAGGATTGAAATTGGGTCTAAAGTTCAATGAGACTGGCGATTTTTTCATTCGAAAAGGTTGAAGACAAGTTAAAATGTTAAAACCACTGATGGTTTTAGACAGATCATCATGTTAGCTTTCAAGGAACATGAGGCAATCTGCGAGAACTAAGCCTTTTCCTGCACATTGCTTTGCGTCCCTTGAAGCTCACATGATGAGCCATCTAAAACCATTGTAACTTATCACCAACAGGCCAATCTCGGTAGTCTCCTTTACAGGTTCCGTTGCTAATATTAACTTGCTATAAGAAAATGGGTTATTTTCGTTCTCGATTCGGTAAAAAGTAAAGAATATTGGCTTACATCACCTCCAATGAAGAAATAATGGAACAACCCTTGTATATGTTAAGAGTCTTATGACAGAGGAAAGTAAAAGTAAAGGCGAACTTAAAAATAAACTTTACCACCGTAAAAATAAACTTTATTGATGTCGTGCAAATACACCCTGAAAACACGACCTATAGGACAATAAATCAAATTTGAAATCGCTTTTTAACACCACGTTGACACGTGTGAAATTTTAGATTTCCCTTATTTCACGAATTCCTCCCCTTTTGAAGAAAATTGGACAACATTATAGACGATTAGACCTGGTCACTTTCTGGTATCAAACCGAAACATATTTTGGATCATAATATATCAAAATCACCACATAATACAAAATAAACAGTTGAAAACTGCATAACGCAAGTTAAATATTTTTTTGGGGATATTTTTGGACTTTAAATCAAATGGATGTGACAAATAGAATGGCTTTTTGAATTTTATAGCCCTATTTCTAGTTTTATAAAAAGTATAGTTCATAAAAAGTACACTGACAAAAATAATGTTTTAATATTATATTTAAATGAAAAAATCATCTGGTAATTCTTAGAAAATTGTTAACAGTAATATCCTTAGTGCAAGTTGAATTATTGACAACTTTTTTTTTAGTACATAATAAAAGCTCTTTACTTGGACTTTTTCGATTGCATAAAATGCGTGAGAATGTAATAATAATAATAATAATATACGATATTTTTTAATATAACATAAAAAAATAAAAGCATTTTGCTTGGAAATTGTTCGAGCGCATAAAATGCACGAGAATATAATAATTATTTATTTATTTATTTATTAGTTACTTATAAAACTGATTCATGGAGAGCCCCAAATAAGCTTTAAGCTTGTGCTAGGGGCTCTCCATTAATTTTAAATAGAAATATTTAAAAAATCTGAAAGTCCGCCATATCCATAACACTAGTGAAACACCAGTTCTATATACATTCACGTGTATTTTCTTTAGTTTATACCATATACTAAATATTCATTCGTTAACTTTATACATTTTTCTTATGGTATATGGAACTTTCTACCTCAGTTTTACTATTTGTAAATTGTACAATTTTTTTTTAAATTGACATGACATATTTTTAATAATAATATACTTTATTTTTTAGTATTACGGTACAGTCTTTACAATAATTTTCGTATTATTTAAAATATGCAAAAAGAGTGTAACTTTTTAACCGAAAATAATGAAAAAAATGTCAAAATAAGAAGAATCGGATCTATGAAGTTTTTTAATTTATAGAATTCCAAATTAATTAAGAAGTCACTCAAAGAATTTTTAAATGTGTGACTTTTTGTGTGACTATAACTTTTATTTTGTTGGGAAGACGATTAAAAAAGGACATTGCAGAATAGTGCACCCCGTTTTCAAAACTGGCCAACCTATGCCAGGGATAGTTGTACAGTTCTTGTAGGTACTATCATTAACACGCAAGTGTTTAAATTTGTCTTTGTTTTTAAATAAGAATATATTCATATATGACACATTCAAATAAAATAAAATATAGAATAATTACCATAATAAAGCAAAATGTTTTTCATATGCCAGAACAAAATTATCTAATAATTATTATAATTTAAGTTGAACAAAATATATTTTTTCTTCAAGCGTACTAAAATGTTCATATTTTATAACTGAACACACTAGTTAGAAGTGATCTATTTTTTTACAGTAAAAAAATGAGTTCATTGTTGTACGCCGTAAAAAAAAGTTAGTTAGCAAAACCACCACTGGCGGCAGCACTCTTTGACTTTGATGACAGCCATACTTCAAACTTGTTTGTTTATTATGTAAACAGGTTGTTAACTCGAGATTCAGTGCAAAAACCTTGTGTGAAATTGATTAAAAATGATTGAAGAAGAATATATGGTTTATACACCTACAAATCTCTCCAAAATTGCAAATGCTACATTAGACAAGTTCCAATCGAAATCCCGAAAAGTGTACGATTTAGCCTACGAAAAAAAAATTAAAATGAGCTTAGAAAAGTTTAAGTTTATTTCAAAAGGGTTTTATTGGCATATTTTAATAAAAAGAAAACATACTTTATTACTGAATAAATTAAATTTAAAAATTAATATTTAAAAAAAATATATAGGATGCTTGAAGAAAAAATAGTATGTTTCACTCAGAGGAAAAGTGCTTTTTTTACTGGTCCGTAATTTATACAGACTAGTAAAAAAAAGCTTCACTTTTCCTCTTAGTAAAACAATATACTATTGATGGACTCTTTTATAACATTTATAACAAGGTGATAATTGCACTAGTGGAAATTTGTACTTGTGAAAATCTTTTCGATGGTATTTTCGACTGTGTAACAATTGCGTGAAGTAAATTTCATGAAATTTTCACAAAAATACAGCCTACTATCTTTATATACAATACATAATATTTTTTAGGTATACCTAGATTTATCAAGCTATAATTATTGTCTCTATCAAAATAAGTTTATGAATTATTAAAACCCCTGTTTTTGTGTTCGACCCAATTTCCTTTGCCAAGCAGAAACCAAAAATATTATTCTAACAGGAAAATTAAGGAAATAATAACATTGTATACACACAGAGAAATGATTACTTAAAACAAGTACGTTCCCATAGTTCCAGAGATAAATGGCTCTTACAGAAGGATAGACAGACGGACGGAAAACCGAGCGATACTATAAGGGTTTCGTTTTTGGTTTTGAAGTACGGAACCCTAAAAAAACAAATAATTGATCAGTGTAAATTATACGAAATTGGATAAATATAAAATCATTTCTTTATTGAGCACTGGATTATATAAATTGTTTTTTATTTCTTTCAAACCCGCATTTCATATCATTTATTAAAGCCTAATAAAAATCTATATATTTTATTTTTTTAGTCATAAGGGTAGATATTATATCATTATACGTTGTCATTTATGTAATCTAATTGACCTTGTGAGCTTGAAATTGTATTCTGAATTTCGTTTAGACTCATAAATAAAGAAATAAAGGGTTCGTGGATAAAGGGGTCAATTGAAAATTATAATTTAAAAAAAATGCCATAAAAAGTTTTTCTTTAATAGAATGAAATAAATTTTATTTGCCTTAATGTAAATATTAATTAAAACAGTTAAACTTGGATAAAATTTTACTAAGTTACTTTTTACACCAAATAAAATAATTTTAGCTTCGGGCCCAAAAAAAAAAAGTAGGAAAAAATAAAAAAATTGCAATCACCCTACTACCCAGGGTAAAAATTTGTCATGGATAACTAGATAATTAATAAGAAAGTAAAAAGAAATATATTTTGCAATTTAAAATTAAGTATATTTTAATAATTTATTATAATTAGTAACAATCGAATAAAAAATATTGTATAATACACGGCCAAAAAGTTAAATTTCGATTTCGTAGGTTTATTACCATCGCGCCGGCCCCATCGGCCGGCCCTCTAAAAACCTACTCAATCGAAAAATTTAACTTTTCGCCCTTGTATTATAAATAACTATTTTGTCAACTGGGATAAAAAAGAAGAAACCAAACAAATGACGAGAGATGCATGCATATCAGGAACTAGTCGACCTTGGCCAACCGAACGCGGCTAGATTCGTTTTTTTTCTAGTATGACTAGATCAGTGCCCTTTTTTGATTGCTCTCGTCTAGGAAACTGGATATTTTTACCTGCTGGTAATTTTCTTATTGGAACAGCTTTTTTGGTACTCTTCGCGACTTACCAGCAAATAAGATGAAGTTTTTATTTGAATCCTTAAATTAAAATTTTCTTCCAGAAATTGTTGCTCCTAACAGTGTAACTGAAATCTGCATAGGATGCAAAAGATCCTGAAAGTAAAAAAAAATGATTTTGGTAGGTAGGTTAGTTCTTAGAAGATATTGGCTTAACACTGTTAACAGTCCAAACTTTACAACGTTTACTGAAGATGAGTATTGTTGAAAAAAAATATTATTATTTTTGTTAGTAAAAGTTAAATTTGTACAATTTTTTATTTAAAATTGGTTATAATAGTTGCGATATTAAAAAATATACTGACCAAAAAAGCAAAATTATTCTATTTAAAATAGTTATTTATAATACAAGGGCCGGCCCGAGGGTAATAAACCTACGAAATCGAAACTTAACTTGCTCGTGTATTATACAATATTTTTTATTCCATTGTTACTAATTATAATAAATTATTAAAATATACTTAAAGTGCAAAAAATATTTCTTTTTACTGTCTTATTACTTATCTAGTTATCCATGACAAATTGCTGTCCAATCAAATCGCTACAAAAACAATTGAATCGTTTCTTTTGCTTGCGGTTTCATTTTCAAATTAGCTTGGTGTTTTGATCAATTTCTTTTAAAATGTGTCTGTTATGAAAATATTAATACTTCTGAAACCTTTCTATGAATATTATAAATGAAACTGATTTAACAATTGAAATTTTGTGTTTGTAATTTATTTTAATGGATGAATACAGATTAATCGGTTAACATATATTTTGAGGTTATGTTATAGAAGAAATTTTTATTTTGTTTGAAATGATTATAATAACTGTATCTGGCCGAAAATAACAGTTAGTTCAATACCAAAAGTGACCGAAAGGTCAAATTTCTTTAGAAATATTACAGTAAAGGTAAAGCATCTTCTTTTAAAAAGCATAAAAATAACAAGTTTTAGTTAGTTGGCGAAAAAACTTTTTGGCCCTAGGGCCCTAGCTACCAATATTAATTTATATACTTTGAGGATCTCATGCATCCTATGCAAGATTCGGTGGCAGTGTGCCAAAATAAAAAATTTTGGATTTATATCAAGTTTTTGAGATAAATCTGATTCAATAGAGCTCTGTACAACTAGAATTATGAAACAGAAGACGTCTACCCTATCTCTATCTCATTTTTGCACGGCGCGCCACTGCCAACTTAAATATTGCATTTTTTTCAATTTTTATCAACAATTACCCTTGATTTTTGTTAATAAAGCTAAAGAAATGAATATTTTTTGCTAAGAAATAAAACTGAAGATTTAATAGTAAAATAAAGAAATATAAATCCTATTAATTGTTCTTAGGTTGGTTGCTGTTTATTTATTTACAAAACATAATCTCAAATATGAAAAGGTAAATATGAATTTATTTAATGTTTATCATATTTATTATTAACTATATACTTTTATTATATATTTTAATATCGTTACCAGTTTCTACATTTCAAGAAATTAATTTTATGACGAGCGTTATTTCTGTTATAGCTTCCAAAATGCCAAGATGTGTTTACAAGGGTTGCAAAAGTCCAAACGAATTTCGCCTAGGCTTTAAATTTAAGGTATAAAGAAAGAATTTACCTTTGGTAAACAATATTTAAATATCAAAAC
This sequence comes from Brachypterus glaber, assembly GCA_958510825.1. Classification (NCBI taxonomy): domain Eukaryota; kingdom Metazoa; phylum Arthropoda; class Insecta; order Coleoptera; family Kateretidae; genus Brachypterus; species Brachypterus glaber. The sequence continues at coordinate 26,588,902 of OY294050.1, forward strand.
TCGTAAAAGTACTATAATAGTCAATAAAAACACAAAAAACTGAAATCAAAACAAAATCAAACGCAGCTCACACAATGACAGTGGCTAAAGAAAATGGCGTTACTGACAGTGCAGCCAACATAAAACCTAGGAGATTTTTTTTTCTTTATGTTGGTGATATTACTTCTATCCTTTTTGGGTAGAACTTTTGTCCCTGTCTATTCTAAATGGAGAAATCTCCATTACTGCTAAAAATTAATCATTCTAGCAAATCGGCTTCTAGGGCTGATGATCTATTTGTTTTCGGTCAAATTTGGGTAGTATCACCTCCATAGCACTAACTCGTAGTACGAGCCTGCGAGTTTCTGCATTTAACTGCAGTAAAGAGTGTATTTTTGGAATGAGAAGCAATAATATGTCTTCACAGCCCATTTTTTAATCCGGTCCGGTGATTTTAACGCCGATGCGTGGATTTTAATACCGGATTTTTTAGGAAAGGGTTTTTTTTCATAGTAAAATTATATTCTAAATTACTTTAACTTCTCCTATTATTTAGCTGTCAGTTAAGTATTTGATGTTATGTTTAATGTATTTTTTTGAAAATGTCTATGAAATATAATAAATTAGTATTTTTCACTAAAAAAAACTAACTAAACTAAATTTTTCGCTTTTCAATAAAAAAGAAACATGTTTTATTTATTTTTTTAATTTTCTTTTCAACGAGGGTGTATCCGTATACAAGAAGTCTTTCAAACATCCTAAAAATTTTGATAAAAATCTCAAGTCTTGAAAAAAATTTCGGAAAATTTAGACAAGATTTGTAATATTTTTTAGTAATCTCAGAAATCTTATCGAAAACCTTAAATATATTTGTTTTTTTAACCAGAAAATCACAGAATTTATCAAAAATCTCGGAATTCTGTAATTTTTATTATTTGTTATATATTTTTTGCATGTTTTTTTTTTATCACAAAAAACTTTGAATGAGTGGATGTTTGACACCCAAGCCGCGACAGCTGCCAGGGAGACTGTCCACCAGTAAGAAATAGCCATTGTACACGTGTTGGAGACTATACCTTTTCTACGACTGAAGTTTTATATATTTATATTTTTATATAAATTATATAATAACCTAAAGTTTTAATAAAAAACAATAATAATTTAATATTTTATAGTAAATCGTGGATAATTTCGTTAATTCGTCTAAAAATAAAACCCTTACGGTATGTGTCATATACCGTCATCCGCTTACGAATAAATACCGAATGTTTTAATTCTCATTACGTTAAAAAAATCCATCTTTTGAAAATTTGACAGCAAAAAATTTTTTTTCCCTGTAATTAAAATGAAGGTCGAGATTTAAAAAATTCTTCCAACGTCTTTAAAGCAAATACTTTTTTTATAAGTGACCCGAATTTTATTAAAAAATATTCATAAAAGCAAATTCTACAGTCATTTAAAAAAGGTGCTTTTTTTGCTGAAACACCCTGTATATAAAAACTGTAGGTTCATAGCCCAAAATCTGAAAAAAGATTCAGAATCAGGAGGAAAAATGCTTTAAGATAGGTTATGTCAGAAAAAAAGTATGCTTCTCGGTATGCTTCAAAATTTCATTTTGTGGGATAGTGTTTTTGTCTTTGCGCTGAGAAATATGCTTATTTTCCAAAGTCATTTTTGAGCGTTGGGTGGAAGATACACAAAGACTTTGGACAAATTTTATGCAGAGTTTAATGGAGAATATAATAAGTCCTCTAACATTTTGTCGTCGGAGTAACGGTTTACGAGAAAAATGCAGAAAAGCGTCATGAGTTCACGTTTGGGGGTTGTCTTTTCAGCAAAAGGGGATGAAGCTCCCACCGGGGTGGGGGGAGAACTCTTGGGATCTGTATTTGTGTTCCTACTGGAACCAAAACAACCAAAATTACAAAACTTTATAAATTATTTCTTCTATTCGTCGTTTGGGGGTTGTCTTTTTAGCAAAAGGGGATGAAGCTCCCACCGGGGTGGGGGGTGAGAACTCTTGGGATCTGTATTTGTGCTCCTACTGGGAATCAACAACCAAAATTACAAAACTTTATAAATTATGTCTTCTATTAGTCGTTTTTTCGTCTAATTTGCTTGAACTATTTGACGGTAAAGCGAGTGTAAAATTTTACACTCAGTTTTTTAGTATGAGATTTCCGAAAATTTATACACGGACTTCCCATGGGCCCCTAGGGTCCTCGGAAATACGAAAAAAAAAACATTTACATGATTTTTGGTGAATATCTCATTATTCTAAACGGTAAACATTTTCTACCTTTATTTTATTTATGTATTTTGAAAAGTAAGTGTAATACGGCCGTTATATCTACACCAGCAATCTTCTGAATAATTGATAAAAAATGCGCGCGAACGCCACTTTTTTATTAGCAAATTAAAACTGCTGATTTCCTATTGGCGAGCGATAAAGGACAATTGAATGCGCAAATCTATATCCTTTGTTTTCCTCTCCCCTCCACTTTTATAATGATACGCCTCGGACTCATGCACTGCTCACCATTGGATATCAGGATATCGATGGTATTTTGCAGGATTCTGGCAGGAAATAAAAAAGGCTAATAAAACGATAATAATATATATTTTCCAAGCTTTAATTTTTTATCTATTTTTGATTTTAAAATTATAAGAATAACTTTAAAGCTTCAATTTTTAAAACAATGGGTGTAATGTACCCAAAAAATGCCTAAAACAAGATATATCCTTCGAAATAAATTACGTAAGATTTTTGGGGCGGGCTAACAAAAATCTTACAATTTCTTTTTAAAATTAAGTTTTAACATGTTTTTTGAAGTTGATTTTTTTTCATTATAATAGAAAATCATTAAGAAATGTCTTGGGTAATTTTTGCATGGTCCCTTATTTAAGTACCATATTCTTGGTAAGAAATAAAAATCGCAGTTATGACTAAAATTCTGAAGTGAATAAATCTCTCAAAATATAATATTCGACTTTTTTTTGTAGCATAAGCGCAGTGGTGCTCCCATGGAGGGGGTAGGGTGCTTCAACACCCCCCCCAACCACGCTCGGGTTGGGAAAATCCAGTTCAGCTGGGAAAATTACTGCTAAATTTCGGAAATTGAGTGGTAAATTTCGGAAATTTGTAGAAAGTTGGGAAAATTGAGGGGTACAGTTGGGAAAAGATTTTTCCTGCAGTTGGGAAAATTGGAGTAGAATAGTTGGGTATGTTTTCAGAGTTGAGGTCAGTTGGGATTTTTTTCAGATGTAAGGACCTTTTTTTTAGTCATCGTAATTTCCCGTTGGATAGAGTTCGGAATTTTTTCAGAGGTGAGGACCTTATTTTTAGTCAGTGGTAAAGCCTTTTTTTTGGAGTTGGAAATTTTTTTAATTTTAAGTTGGAAAATATAATAAATTTGCATTGCTATAATAAATAATTTGGGTAATGAAGGTTTGACTTCTATACCAATACTGCACCGAGAAAAATTATGGTGTATTTCTATGTACACACTAAACACCGGAGTGCAAAATTTCACACCTGCTTTACATTCAAACTGGTACGTATTATAGGGTGTTCCATTAAAAAAAAAACACATATTTATACCACTTCCGGCGAAACCTGAAGCTAAACAAAAAAAATTAAATCCGCTATTTACCCGGTATAATAGCCCGAAATTTATACCTACATAATAGCCCCAAATACATCTATCAACACATTTATTCATGGTAAATAGATTAAATTTAATAAACAAACTAACTGTTCTATTCGTGACAATTAAAAATGGGTATTTAATAAATTTATTAATCACAATTAAATATTTATTTACCACAAATAGACAGCGTATTTGGTTTTGTCTGAAATATTTAAGGCTAACAGATAGTACATTTAAGGTAATTAATCAATTATCGCAATTAAACAATTGCAATGTCTCGATACAACTAAAATAATATATTAAAAATAGTTTATTTACCACCAATATAGAAAACTAAGTTTATTTCTGGAAATTAAACTAAAATCTTGTCCACTATTTTGTTATACTTTTTAATTGTGACGATTAAAATTATGCTTGCCGCAAATATATTTTTTCTCGGTGTGTTCTGGCATGATGTGTTCAAATTTTCTGCACATTTGATGATTTTTATCTACTTTTTATCTATTTTTATATCAAATTATAGCAACGTATACGCATATTGTGTTCACATCCCTCTGTATTTAAATTTATTATTTAATTTGGGAACATCCCCAATACCTATGTCGAAAATAGCAGGTGATTTGGAAATAGGATACAATATATGTATATAAATTTATTACAACAAAAATTAGGGGTGGGTTGAACTCCCTTATTTTTAATAAAGGGGTGGTAGACCTTTTTCTTTTAGCAGTACACCTGTATAGCTGTGCAATAAAATACATAATATAAATTGGGTGTATTACTTTTCGTTTTAAAAAATTAACAATTTATGTATACAAGTTTTGAGTTTTGGGTGGGGGAAAACGGTTTTCATTAAAATAGCATATATACTTATAACTTAAATTGGTTTATGGTCTTTTGGATAGCCCAGATCTATCTTAAGTTTGTAGTTTCTGTAAAAAGTAAACTGAATATTCAGTTACAAATGGATAGGAAATCGGAAGTTATTACTCTATACAATTGTACTTTAATTTTTGTTAAAAACATGTAACATTTCATGTCAATCTTTAAATATTAAAGTACGTGACTTTAGAACTATATATAGTGTTTTTAACAAAAATTAAAATACGTTTGTATAGGATCATAACTTCTTATCCGTTTTCTTTTTACAGTATAGAACAAATCATCAAATCACCCTGGAATAGGGCACTAACTTTTTTTAATGGTACCATCATAGATATCTTAAGATACCTTTAAAAGTTTGGTAACCGCAAGAGTTTAGCTGTTACTCAGAATTAACCTATTAATTTTTTGTCTATTTTTTTTTTATTTAAACATATATGTACTCCTATATAGCTATGTATATTATACAGTAGTGTTTTATTTTTTTTATAATTGGATAATTATAATTATACTAAATTTTAAAGTACCAAGTTAACACATTTTGTAATAAAATTGTAATGGATACTCCAGTATATTATAAATAAATAAATAAATAAATAAATAAATATCTAAATAAATACATTAATATCTAAACAACAGTTTAACGTTGATAAAAATTCTGGAAATACCGTTTGAAAAACCCGAGGGGTCTATCACTGGGGATTTTTTTGTACATCTACTTCAGAAAATGCACTTACTGCACGATACTTTTAATGCACAATAATGCAGAGTACTGCGTAGATTTTTGTCCCGGGCCAAAAAAATGACAAAAAAACCCTCGCCAGATTTTTTTATGGCTAAAAAAAAGGTGCTCACCTCCAAAAAAAAAAAGCTTTTCCCCTGATGACGGGTTTTAACAAAAACAAAAAACACCCCTCCCCAGATTTTTGATGACTAACAAAAAACAAAAGAAAAAGGTCATCACTCCAAAAAAAGATTTTCTACCAAAAGTAATGCAAAATAATGCATATAATGAGTAATGCAGAGTAATTCAAAATAATGCAGAATAATGCAAATAATGCATGCAGAGTAATGCAGAGTAATATACAATAATGCAGAGTAATGCAGGTACTGCAGATATAATGCACAGTAATGCAAATAATGTACGTAATTTACGAATAATGCAGATAATGCACATTTGATGCAAGTAATGCAGGTACTGCAAGGGTCTGTATTATTAATGCAGACAATTTTGTACATCGAATGTAGCCATTGATGGACACCTCGGAAAACCCAGGAGAAAAAACTAAAAAGCTAAATTGGGAGTAAAGCACGCAATCAAACTGGCCATGTTTATAGCAAAAAAGAAAAAAATAAGCCATAAGATATGTAATGCAACGCATTCCAATTTATACGATTCACAGTAAATGGTATATTGCACGTTCCCAAAAAATTTGAAAAAATAAATAAAAATGATAGTTTTTCATTTTTTAAAAAAGTTTAACCCCCCATGATTAGTAATTTTTAATGAAAAAGTTATGTTAACCGAAATTTTCTTTCAGCTTTTTTCGATTTTTTAAAAAGTTTGACCCCATAACTTTTTTGAATTTGTTTTTGAGGTGATTATTTTTAAAAACAATAGGGATCTTTCTCCTATAGAACTTGATTTTGCTTGAAAATTTTAAGTCGATTGGATTATTAGTTCTTGAGTTATCGTGTTAACAAAAATCGTGACTCCGGTGTCACGGACGACGGACGGACGGACAAAACAAAGTTTCTTATTTTTTCATGAAACAAATTTTTTTAAGAATTGTTTGTCTAGAACGGTTTTTGAAAGTTTTGTAAAATTCGAAACTACCGTATGTACTATTCTAGCGCAGGCGGTCTGAATAAAACGTGGTAATTTTTATTACAAGTCACTTTTTAAGCAGATCCGGTTGGTCAATTTATCTTAGTTATTGAGAAATTTTGGCCCTCCGTCTCGGAGCCGGAATTTCTGTCCATGGGTCTGTCAAAATATAACAACTTATAGTTTTTATCGTTAGACGAACATATTTTTGCAAGATTATGTTTCCTTGTTATTTTTGGAATCCAAAAGGATGCAAAATACGCCCACTTCCAGATGCTTTCCAGCGATATGCATAGTATCATTAGATTAAAAATAACTATCGAATACTAAAACAGGAAACACCTAACTTTGATTGATTTTGTAAAATTTTTAATGTATCATGAAAAAAATAAATAAAAGAAATAACAGCAGTTTCATTTTTTTAATTTTTTTATTTCCAGTAAAATCCGCACTTTAATGAAGAACCACGAAAAAAGTTATTATAATAGGTATATGTTTTGCGATAACGTGCATGGTGATGTAGCATATGCAAACACCAGTCTTTAGCGCTTGCAAATGCTATAAGAAAAATATAAGCTTATACCGTAGAGTATATTCAGTCTACGCTTATACTATATTATAGCTGTAAGCTATAAGTATACTATATTATAGTTTATAAGACATAATTCGGGTTAAACCATTAAATAAATAACAAATAAATTTGGAATGAGGAAAACATCTCTTGCTAGTTCATTTTAGCAGAATCCTATATTTTTTTATCCTAATATTTATATAGTGTTAATAAAAAGTATTTTGGTGAAACTGTACCCACGAAATATACATAGTTATAGGCGCACACATACGCAACATATGCCCTTTTTACTTCAAAATGACGCGTGTGGAGAAAAACTTAATTTTGGTTAGTTTTATTAAATTTATAAAAGTTGATAATTATAATTAATTTTTCCCATCATTTCAGCTAAAAAATCGGTTGTCCTGTGTCGGTTTTTACATTTTGCCACTTTTTTTTATACAAAAAAAAAAAGATTTAGGTCAAAACTATTTCTGTAGGTCTGCATTTTACTCTAAATGCATGCTTTAAGAACGCTTGGAGCGAAACTTCAAATTTGGATATATCTTAGCCAAAGATCTTTGGCTGTAGCTATTATAATCGAAGAAGCAGCAGCACATAATAGGAAATAATGTTTTTTAACCAAGGCTTAACCCTTAACTTATCCGGCGTCATCTGACAGACTACGCGATTAAAAAAATTAATAAGAATTAAATAAATTAATAATTTACAGTCTATAAAAATATATACAGCACGTTTGTCGGTTAATACTTACTTCCTCTTAAATGCATTTTTTTAACGGTTGCTTCTACAGTGTTACACTATATGAGATTTTTTTTGTATTTTTACTGAAGGAATTTGTATTTATTATAAAAAATCCAAAAAATGTATACATTAAAAAGTTTGGGGTAAAAATGTGTTAAGCATAACATAGTTTGTCCGTCTAGGCACGCCTCTGGATAAATTAAAAAAAAATAAATTAACATAAACTTATTGCCCTTATTAATACTAGCACATATGCAAAAGCTCGTCGCTCTAGCTTAAAGGGTACAAAAGTTATTAATTAAAAACCTTATTTTTATTACAAATTTAAAGAGCAGTAGCTCCCTTAGGGCTCATTTTCGGACCAACCTTTATAGGATTTTTTTTTTCATATTTTATAACGTAGAATTACCTCTTAAATTTCTCGAACTTATTTTTGAATAACCCTGTATATAAAAAAGTTATCTATCTATCGTTAAAATCAAATGGACAGAAAACAGTGAATAGTACCATTTCAACCTTTTTGGGAATCATCAGCACTGTGTATCCTGTATGTTAATATTTAAATAAAACGTAGATGTAAGAGCATTGTGACATCTATTTTTTTTAACTAATAAGAACTTAATATCATGAAATTATACATTTTTCACTTTTTTGTGTTGTTTATTATAATTTATAATAGTGGAAACATTTTTTTTTAATTTTTTCTTTATGCAATTTTAGGTTAGTATTTTATTATGTTTTGTTTTAATCACATTCATTTTTACATATCCTAGTATGGGTCGGACCTGTTGTCGGGAAAGATGGTAAAAATTAACAAAATATATAAACTGTGGGTTAAGTTATTTTAAGGTATAAGTCCCCTAATACTATGTATTCTCTACACTAATTAGAAGTGCGTAGAGTTGTCCTAGTCAGTTTCACAGTCTAGCATAGGCAAATAAGACTGAGATGCGTAGTAGAGTCAGAGAGAGAGAGAGAGAGAGACGGGTGCGTATAATGCATTTAAGTCACCAGTGGAGTAGAATGCAACTCTCAGGCAGACTTTTTTTGTAATGAGGTTTTTTGTTGTAAGTACCTATCTTTTTTCTTTTTTTTTCTTTTTGGAGCCTCTATCTCCAGGAGTTCTAAAAAATAGTCAATTACACAAACCCACAAAAAATAGTTGTCTGTGCTGGGGTTGGGACCCACCTATTCTTATGTATTTTGGAATGCTGAACACTAGTCTGTCATAAAAAGGCACTTCATGGGCTAATTTTTTTGCTATACTGAAAAAATTGCCTAAAACCGGGCTGTTAAGCGGGCCCTCCCACGGCTATTTATTTGGCTATTCCCCTCTAATAGCACACTTTGTTCTACGAATATTCTTAGAACATTCTAAGAAGGAAATAATATTCTTAGAAACATCTTAGAATATTCTTAGAATGTTTGTGATATCAGGGTCTGGGCTCTCGAATTTTCTATTTTTTTGAATTTTGAGCCCTTTTACTGACCCCTTTTGCCATTTTGCCGATCGGTCCTCAAAAAGCCTGTTTTAAGTATAGTTGTATGTCAAATTTAAGATTATATACAGGGTGGCCCAAAAGTCACTTTACCATTTAAAAATTGAATAACTTTTTTGTTTGTCAATTTTTCTTATTTTCTTTCTTTTACAATATAGAGTACCTACAGGAAATTGTAATTTTTTTGAACTACATGGACCCTGTAGATTATATAGTTCCTAAACAACTGACGGGCAGACAGAAGGGCGAAGGTACAACCGAGCAATCCTATAAGGGATCTAATTCCCATTTGTGAGGTACGGAACCCTAAAATGAACAGTGATATATCACCATACAGTTGGTGATATATTATATCACTGATATAACTAAATAGTGGTTCTAGCTGGTAATTTTTAAAAATTTGAAACCTGTGGGTTCTGATAGGATCTCAAAAAGCAAAAAGTGCATACTGACTTACACAGTAGAATTATATGTTTTAAATGAATTTCGAAAATTCGTAAGAATTCCTAAATTGTTCGTTGCAAAAGTTCGTCGCAAATTCCATTATTTTATGAATTTTTTCTTTCATGCAAAATTTTTGTCTGCCTGTCTGCCTGGATAATGATAACTGGGAAACGCTTTAAGATGAAGACTTTGGTCAATACTTCTTACCTAAATTTCTCTGATTATTTTTTTTATTAGTAAAAATAGGACTGGAGGTAGAAATTAAAAGTGGTAAATCCTATTCTTTTTTCCATAGCTAGCTTACTATTTTTAATAAAAACTATATTTATTTTTTGTTTCTTGTATTGAAGGTAAAGAGAAACAGTTTGCCATTGCCTTGTGTTTTTATTTTCTAACAAAGAAGCCATAGATATATTTTTTTAAATAAAATATTCTACACGGTATAAATTTAACAAAATTACCCTATTAATATCAAAATCCCACAATTTTAGTGAATATATAGCCATACCTGTATAAAAAATGTACGTACTTATTTTTAAGCTCAAACCAAAATTTAAATACACCCTCGCTTTTAACAAGAACCGGTTAACTCTTTTATTCTTCCTCAATGCAATTATTTCCAAAATAAATCTACACGCCTATGCATTTCTATCCTAGACGAAATTCATGACAAAGTGCAACGAAAAATAGAAAAAGTTTCAAGAGCGACAGAGATGCACCTATCCCGAAAAAAAGTGCGTTTGAGAGACACGCACTTGCGTCTTCCCCCACCATTTCCAATGCCGCCTTCGCATTTCGAATAGGAAACTAAAAACACCCTCTACCCCTCCATAGAACTACCAAAAAAGCTTCGAAATATCTACGGCGAATTTTTCAGAATCGTGCAACACTTTGACTAGAAAAGTGCGTAAGGCAAAAATATTTTTACTTCAGTGTTGTTTACATGCGTGAGTTTTGTGCGTAAATCGTAGTTGACTTTGGTATTCGTTGCATTCGCTTGTTTATTTTTATTTTTTTTTGTCGGTCAGTTTTGGGCGGACTACGTCATCGCGCGCTAGATGCGTTTACTAAACTTGACATTTATTGAATTTTTTTCAAAATTTTGACTTTTTTGTGCCAATGTTTCCTGAAAGATTTTCGTGATCCACCTTCAGGATACTCAAATTAAGTAAGTTTTTTATTTAGCACATTTTTTTTGCAGTAAAAAAAAACTTTGGTGAAAACATATTGATCAATTGATTTTAATTTTTCAGATATTGTTTAATATTTTTAATTTATTATATACTTTGATATAACTACATGTATACAGTAATCATAATATTACTATTATTATTATCATCCACTATTTTATATCATTATGTCTAAGCACGGTCATACATATGGGGTTACTATCGCCGGCAATGGCACTGTGTTAAAAAAATCCCCAGGTAGGTGAACCAAAATTATCGCGATGTGCGATATATTAACATATGCATATATGATATACTCACATATGCCACATAACTTGTACCATATCCCCAATCTCGGTAATAATTAATTTTCATGTAAAAAATATCTCTCCTGGTGCACCAACTTTTATACAGCGTGAGACTTGAAATTTGGAACATGTCCATTGCATAAAATAAACCATCTTTGATCAGGAACAATAGTTATGTTTAAAAAAAAAATAACGCAGAGGTGGGTAAATTTCTAAAATGTAGGGGAACCGTGTAATACATCACCATAAAGGGATTAAAGGTGATACATCACCTTAAAGGTAATAAAATTGTTGAAAATTATTTGTTTATAATAATATTACTTAAAAAAGGGAAAATTTAGTGTAGGTGAGCAAGAAAGTCGATTATAACAATTATTTTATTTTTAAAAGCTTTTATTTATTTTTATTTATTGTTATACAGTGTGGTCCAAAAATCACCCCCTTGAAATATAGACTTCAAATTTGGAAAACGTAAAAAAGATAACTTAAACTATCTTTGTGCATATATTAGATATTATCAGATTTTTAAATGTGGACAAGGGGCGACATTTTTTTCTGTTTTTTTTTTAAGTTTATACATTTTACATTTGTTTTTTGTAAATGTTTATTTAAATCATTTAAAATTCGTTTAAAAGTATAATTTATGTTTTTGCATACAGTTAATTATTTTTTTAAAATTGTTGGATTTTTAAAGAAATTTTGACAAAAATTCTCCTTTCCAGCCCTGTTTAAATACCCCAAAAAAAAGTTTTAAGACGATGTATCACACAACCCCACGTTTCATTAAAAAAAATCCCCCATGCCTCCCTGCCCACATTGTAAAAGCTAAAAATATCAAATATATAGTTTGAGTTGTCTTATTTACGTGTTCCAAATTTCAAGTCAATATCTCAACTCCTTTAAAAGTTAAAAGGGGGATGACTTTTAGACCGCACTGTTTATTTCTTAAACCGCGATTAACCGTAAGTAAAATCGCGTGATCGAATATTCACTTACTTCCAGTTTACTTAGAGCCTTAAAATTTGGCACACTAATGACAATACAATTATTGTTTACTCAATATCAATTGGCACCTAGGTGGAATGTGAAAAATTCAAGCAAAATTTTATCTCTTCTCTTTCCCTTGCCTCAGCTCACAGGTGCCAGTTAGTATTACGATTACGATATTAATTAATTAGTGATTACTCTCATAATTGTAATTACTTTGAAATATATTTACAATTTTGGCGAAGTCGCTGATATGTCATAAAGTTTCTCTCTTGATCTGTAATGCCTATCTCTCCTGATCCCTTATCCATATCTTCAAATTTTTCATCGAGCATCAATGATACTTTGGCAGGCACGTACAGGATTCAAAGTTTTATGTAATGTAATGTAATAATTTAGTTCTTTAAGACCAGAACGTATTAGATAATGTCAAAAAGCTTATTGTGTTACTATCTTACACAATAAAAAGTATTTATTATAAAATAAATACACAGAAACAAGCTATGAAGATGTTTTCTGAAAATTTAGAATTTATCGGACTTTTCCTTGTCTTTTTTAAATAATTTTTTCAAAGTTATGTATAAAATTATTAGGAATTTAGTTGTTGCACGCCATTTCATTCACTTCTATGGAGCAATCAATACTAATTAACGTAAAAATTGGTCAGTTTGGCCTTTTTCTTCGCCTACATTATTTATTATTATTTGCATGGTTCTAGAGATCGTGCATAAATTACGTAACATTTTTAGGATTGTAAAGGGGTTGTGACAACCCGGTTGTCAAAAAACATTTACACATTCAACACAACATTTAAGGATTGCCAACTTTACTGAGGTTAAAATATCTATGCTGCTCTACACGCAGAGAGAACCTTCTAATATAAAGTATTTCTAATATAAAATATTTGCAAAACTTTAAAATACTTGATAATATTAGGTTGATATAAATATAATATATAAATATTTAACTTATTTAAACAAAAGTCCATAATTTGTTTCAAGTTCACTTAGTATAGGTACACGCTAATCTTGAATAAAAATTAAGTTTTAGTACTTGCCAACGCAAACCAATAGTTAGTCCTGTTAGTAGGATGTCTTCACATTATAAAACACTCAACAGTAAAATCTGAGGTGCTCGGTTTTGGAAGATAATGGAGTTTCTTCATTAGAAATGATCACAGTTGACTTAAAAGTTCTTCATTTTATATTGTTTAGCTTATTCTATATAAATGTTAATAAGGGAATTTAAATCCATTCACAGAAATGGTCTATTGATTTCCATTTAGGAAAAAGTATCACTGAGGTTTTTTGCATCTTATTTTCTCAAAAAATATGCGTATTAGTGCATCGATTAATAACAAGTTATTTGTCAAACACTTATTACTGAATTATTGTTCTGACACATTATGACAGATATTTAATACACTGCACTACATTTTTTTAGAAAATAACCTACGAAATACCTCTGCAACTATTTTTTCTAAACTGAGTATTGATAGACTATTTATGTGAACGAATTTAAAATCTCTGACCAACGTTTATACAGAATAATCTAAAACAATATAAAATAAAGTTCTATCAAGTCCACTATGGTAATTTCTAAGGAAAAAAGTCCATTATCTTCCGAAATCGAGCACCTCAGATTTTACTGTTAATGGTTTTATAATGGGTAACCTCCTACTAACGGGATTAACTCTTGGTTTGCATTGGCAAATCACTAAAAATTAATTTAAATTCAAGATAACGTGTATGCTAAGTATAAGTATATTTGTTTCCAAGAAATTAGTATTATTAGTTCTATTTTTCATTATGTATAAATATCTTCTTGCCATCTTTCATTTAAGATATTTTATTATTCAAACAAAGAACTTTTACGTGATTCAAGTTTTAACCTGTTGGTCTAAGTAATATACGCATTCAACTTCATTCAAGTAAAACATTTGATTTTTTACTTGAAATAAGTTGAATGCGTATATTACTTAGTACGTATATTACTTAGTACTTAATAAGTACTAAACATGCTTGATCTGAGTATTACGTACTTTATTTTAGAAACCATTTCTCTTTGTGTAAATTCTTTAAATAAAACAAAGTATTTTCCTCCACATGTCTGTCAACATATGCAATTATAGTTTATGAATGTCTCCTATTTTAGAAATTGCACACCCCTATATGCTTAAATGATGCCAGATTTGGCACAGCAATTATTAATTATAGTGAAATGGTATACCATCAACTACAAATCAGGTATTAATAGAAAGGACTTTTCCCAAGGCTTAAAGGCCCGAAGTCAGGGGGCTAGCCCGTCCTAGCAAGAATGGGAACAGTCCATGAGTTTTTTATTTGCATTATTATAGTATTCACAGCGCCTGCGCTAGTAAAAAAATTCCTGGATATAAATTAGTTTCATGAAAAAATGGGCAACTTTTTTTTAATGTCCGTCTGTCTGATGTCACGTTTTTCGTGGACACTATAACTCAAGAAAGAGTAATCCGATCGACTCGAAAATTTCAGGAAAAATCAAGTTATATGAGGAGAAGATTCCTATTGTTTTTCAACGTAATCCCCCCAATAACAAAAAAGTCATGGGGGATTAAAATAAAAAAAAATAAAAAAACTTTTTCATCAGTCTAAAAAATTATTTTTTTCGTTTTTCGCAAAAAGTTCCCTTAATTTAAAAAAAAAAAAATAAAATTTTTATTTTTTTTAAGTTTTTTTTGAAAAGTTATTTTTTTAAAAGTTTTTTTTTTATTTTTCGTTTTTTTGCAAAAAAAGATTAAAAAAAAAACAACGTAATTTTTTTTGGAAATTATTTTTTATTAGTATTTGGAAAAATGTAATTATCATACACTGCGAATAGTATATAACGGCTTGTTGTATTTATCCCAAATATGAATTTAAATTTTTGAATTATAAACATTTTGGTGAATGCTATTAAAAAACGCTTAAAAGGTGTTTAAAACTTCATAGTAATACATTCTTCTAAATAATTCGCGAAAGCTAAAGTTTTATATACACGCAAAAAATTATGAATGAGTTTTCTACAATGAACCAAAAATTTACGTAATATCAATAAAAATTATATTAATTTTGAGCCGATGAAAGTTTACATTTAATATCAAAGAAAGGTTTATTATATAAATGCTTAAAATTTATTATAATAATGCTAATAGTATTCTATAACTAGTATGGAATAGACAATATTCCGCACGAGCGGAAATTTTGTCATACGAGCCGGTAGGCAAGTATGACGGTCTCGCGAGTGCGAAATGACTATTCCATACGTGTTGTAGACTATACTTTTTCTTCGACTGCAAATATGAAACACTGTATGGCTTTAAACTGCGGACAAGGTTAAAAACAATGTTTTTTGTGACTCGACATTGTAAATGCAACAAAACACATAGTTTTAAATAAAGCAATTAATGTTAGTTAATAATTTTATCAAATCAGTACTTAAGAATGATTTTTATTTAATTTTAGCACATATTTACAAATTACAATTCAAAAATTGAAGGTTATGTCAAATTGTTGTGGCAGATATCAGGTTTAAATATTTAACATTAGATGGAGCAGTTTTAATTTTTTGAACTAAATTGATAAAAAACTGGTCAAATATTAAAAAAACTAATAAACTTTATATAATTTTTACGCAAAATTTTAAATTGCATTAAATTATTCAATATTTCATGGTAAAATATATATATTTTTGCTACAGTTTTCTTTACTCTTATAAACAAGAGATGTCAGTACATGTGCTCATTCTAACACTTGGTACGGAATATTCAAACCGTATCTAGAGCTAGAATGGATTCATTCTGTGTTTGAAAAGTGTGTGTATTTGCTTACATTCTAAAGCAGTCGTAGAAAAATGTATTTAATTAATTAAATTTCGTTAAAATAATGAATTTATTCATGAAGAAACGGATTTTAAGAATCAGTACAATAAAACCAATCATCGACGCAAAATTAACGAAATACTTTTTTCGGTGTACGTGTTTGCCGGGATCTTGCCCATACCATGGTCCTCCTGGCAGTAGTAGCAAGTACCTGCGACATGACAATGATAGCAATATGAAATTATCACTCGGAACACAATTTGTATGATACAATTGAAAGGGGAGGGGGCAAGGGTAGTAGAAAAGTGACTGACCAATGGTAGAGGGAATTCCTGAACGGGACAGAGGGTAGTTACATTTAGCATACGCTACATCTATTTCGTATTTTAACGGTGTGGTAATATCAATTGTGACCAAATTTTAGTGACCAAGTGACCATTTGGCAAAAAGCGCAAAAAACATTTTAGTGATTATTTTTGCAAAACATAAAACTGGTGCGGGTGTGAAATTTATTTATTAACAGTAATGTGAAGATTTAAAATATGTAAGTTTTTATATTTCAAATCAAATTTGTGCATACGTTTCGCTTGTTAAAATAGACTTCCTCAGAGTAACAAAATTTAATAGAGACTTATAAAAATAAAATAAATACCTATATTTAGAACTCAAATCAAAGTTTGTAAAAAAAAGTTAGTTTTGCGGTGGACCTCTCTAAGAAAAAAGTTGCGGACCATAAAAATTTTAATTTAATTATAATTAATAAATTATTGTACGTTACTCTTTGCAAAAAATTATCGCCAGATTTTAAAATTTATCAAAAATATTTAATAAATAAAAATTTCGCAGCATTTTGGAATGTTTATAGATATTTTTTTTGGATGTTGTAATTAATTCTGGTTATGTTTTCTTTAGAGGGTCGAACCACTAACTGCAAAATATTAAAACGCGAAGTTTTCGACATAAAATTTTTGAGCTTTTTGGTATGGTTTCTAAAAAATCTTTAAACATTACCTACAGAGATTTCCAATATTTTTGAAAAAAAATTAAAAAAAAATTGAAAAACTTATTTTTTTACGGAATTCCAAAAGTGGTACACACCTTGTTTTTTTTCTAAAATATATTTTTTTTTCGTATTATAAAATTCTAGTCCTGGCATAAATTGTATGAATTTTATTTTATTTCATTACATTTTATAACAAGGTTACAAATTTTAAATTTAAAATTTCAATAAATTATATTTTTCTTATCATAGAATTGTATTATCTACAACTTTTGTTTGCTATCATTTTATTTATTTTTCTAGTTTGGGCATTTGTAGTAATGCAAATATTTGATAGTTTATCAAGTAATATTTCCGGAGTTTGAAACTAACAAAAAATAAAAATAACATGTTATTTTACCACAATTCGAAAAATAATAAGAATAAGAATAACATAATAGTATTATATGTGCTATAATAACAGTTATGATAAATTTAAAAATTTTGCAAACAAGCACTAAAAAACAAAATTTGCAGTATCTCACCAGTAATGTACCAATATTTCTTATTAAACCAAACTGTGCACTAAAAAATACGACTACCTTGATAAAGTCAAAAACACGGGTGAAACGTGGGCAATTATAAATTTATTATCACTACATAAATAGATCAAAATTTGCGTTACGTAATACTTAAACGTTCCCTTAACGCAACTTTTTTTAGGAAAAATTACTTTTATTATAAGAATCAATTCTACCAATTTTAAAAGTAATCCCCCCAAAAACAAAAAAGTTATGGGGTTTTTTAAAAAATGAAAAAGTATTATTAAAAAAAAATTCAATTTTTTTTTTAATTTTTTTTTTCAAAAAGTTTTCGTTTTACGCAAAAAGAAAATAAAAAAAGTTATTGAAAAATTTTGAATTTTTTTTAAAATTTTTTTTAGTAATTGGGAAAATGCAATATAATGCAATATAATATATATGATATTATCATTTACTGTAAATAGTATATAATGAAATGCGTAGCATCACATATCTTCACGGCTTTTTCTATTTTATGTTATTAATTTGATTCGTATCGTATCGTGAACATTTTGTATATTTTATATTGTAAATGATTATAATAAATCTTGTTTGATTTTTTTCTCGGAGTCTCGAAATATTTCTCCAAAATAATAAAGAAAATATGAAAAAGACTTGTTTTAGTTAATTTTACAATCAATTTTGCGACTTAATTAAACATTTATTAATAGCATATTTTTGAAATATTTTATATATTTAAATTTACGAATTTAAAATCTATACGTGTGAAAGTAAAAAATTAATTTGCTATTTTTTTTTTTGACAAATGACCTGTAATTAAAAAAATATTTTTAAAACATTAAAATTAGTTTATTATTAATATGTTCGCATTTGATAATATTATTTAGATTATTAAAATACCTGTTTTAAATATGTTGTATTTCGTAAAATTAAATTATAATAAAAAATAAGTTGCTTTGAATTTACTAAGAAAAAAATATTAATTTGCAAATGTACTCATGGAAAGTTCAAATATTACGTAACGCAAAATTTGGCCATTTTTGACCCGCACACCCATGTAACGCGGCGTAACATTTTCAAGACCCCCACCCCCTCCCATTTGTTACTTAAGGTTTGTTTTTTTTTACTAAAAGTAAAGAAATTGAAAGGACATTTTGCTTTAAGGTTTAAACCGGTTTTTAAAAGGTTATTGCTTCCGTATTTTAACCAAAAACCGGTCTGAGGTAATTTTCGCAACCGGTTATTGCCTATGGTTTCCAATGTCTATTTTTTTTGTTTAGAGGATTTAGTGAACGCCGTGTGCAATAAAATCTGCAACGAATGCGTATCTTAGGCCTAGATCATTGTTAAAAACGTGATCCAATAAACATTTTATAAGTTTATAATTTTTTAAGTGTTACGTAACATGTTTTTCTGACACTCACCTCCCCCCCTCTGTAAAGCGGCGTAACGTTATCGAGATACCCCCCCCCCCTAGCACGTTACGTAATACTTTAACGTTCCCTATAGCCAAACTAAAACGTCTGCCATGCTTTGTGCACGTGGAAGAGAGATGAAAGAAAAAGCTAAATCTGCTTCTTTGCTAATAGCAAATTGCTATATTATAATTTTTTATGTGGATTTTAGTACACATATATTTAAAATAAAATAAGTCCAAACGAATTGGTCCTTAATTCTTATAAATGATAAAGGGGATATACCCAGGTGGGGTTGGGAGTTAATTTTTTCATATTATTTTACTGCTACCGAAAATACGTAATCGTGCAAAATTTTAGCTCCCTAGCTTTATCCTAAGTGTATGAAAAATCCATTACAATATTTGAGCACTATATAAATCCATACATGTTACAAACAGAGAAAGTGAGTTAAACAAAAGTAAAAACAACATAATATGTTATGTTCAGTTGAAAGCATGGCTATATTTAAGAAACCTAAGCTTTTTAACTGAGTTTTTTCGTATGATTGGAAACAACCTGTTTTAAAAGTATACATATATGTCCCATTTCTGGAGAAGATTCACATACTTCCTTCAGATAAATAATATTAAACAAATTACCAATTATTTACTAATATTTAAATGTTTACAAATATATTAAATATTTATTTTAATTTGCAGTAAACACTACAAATTCCAAGATTAATCACCAGCGATACTGATTCACAAAAACACACAATGGGTACGTCACAGCAGTACTGCTTACGCTGGAACAACCATCGAAGCAACCTGCTTACCGTTTTTGACGAGCTTCTCCAAAATGAAGCTTTCACGGACGTAACATTAGCGTGTGACGGAGGATCACCAATAAAATGCCACAGGATGGTACTCGCCGCGTGCTCGCCATATTTCCAGAACATCTTCACTGACCTACCATGTAAACACCCTGTAGTAGTGCTCAAAGATGTTAAATACTCCGAAATCAAAGCAATTTTAGAGTATATGTATAAAGGAGAAGTAAACGTTGCTCAAGATCAACTAGCTGCGTTGCTCAAAGTAGCAGAAGCTTTAAAGGTTAAAGGATTAGTTGAGGAAAACCGTGGTAAAGAGAATAGGGAAATGGAAGATATGGGGCATTCTCCGTCCATAAGTACTAGTAATAATTCCTCAATCATGCAAAATACTGTACATAGTTCTAGTAATAGTTCTCCTCCTCATTCCACAAATTCTCTTTACAAATCACCTTATAGCATGTATAGTAATAAGACCGAACACGCCAGTTCCAGAATTCCTAACTTCTGGGCAGTACCAGGACTGCCCTTGCCTCCTCATACTGGTAATATGACGTCTCCTACTCACCCGAACAGTGCAGCAGCTACCGCAGCTGCAGCCTTGTTAAGCAACTGTTATGATTCTCCTTTGAAGAGGAAAAAGCTCTCCAGCCTTTTGATGAACCGAGATACGCCGATTTTGAGAAATGTACTTGGAAGAGGCAATCCAGCTGATTCTTCACAACCCGTTAGTTTGGTATGCCATCCTGATAGCAATGAAAATTTGAATGGTCATGAAGATATGATGAAGGTAAGATTGTTTGGTAAAATTCGATATAGGTATAACTTTTTCACAAAAAGTGAGTTTTTTTTAACGGTGTAGTGTTGCTACTTGCAATTTTTTGACTGCACTGCAGTAACATAGATATACCTAAGAATGTCTTAAATAATGGTATAATAATAATATTATATTATTAATATTACATTACATATTACGTTAAAATTTTATAACCTAAACTAAACACCAACACCAACCACATTTAAATAAAACTAAAATAATAGCCAATTTTCTGCTTTAGATCCAATCAAACTAATATTTTCTTTCTTTTCCAGCACATGAAAAACGAGCCATTTGAGGACGCCCAATCCCCTTACACGGACTTTACACCCCCTGGCGATGAAGAGGAAAAATCAAAGTTAGCAATTCCCTCATCATCCCCCCAATCCTACTCATCCCACCATATAGCCAGCTACGTCCAAAACCAAAAACCCGAATGGAAAAGGTATAAGCAATACACCAGAGCCGATATTACTTCTGCAATCGACGCAGTTAGAAATGGAATGTCCGCTTTACAAGCCGCTAAAAAATACGGAGTACCTTCAAGAACGTTGTACGATAAAGTGAAGAAAATGGGAATCACTACCAGCAGACCTTTCAGAAGAGGTCCAAATGGATCGTCTGCCAGTTTCTCATATGGAAGCGAAAGTGGAGAAGACAACAATATGAACAGTATGCTCATGAATAACACCGCGTTAATGGAAGCCTTGGATGCGAGACATGGTGAAAGAGAAGCACTTCAGCTTGCAATAGCCCATGCTGTGGCCTCTGGACATAATACAAGTCCTAATTACCACCATGGAAGAGCCAGATCTCCCTCCCCTAGTCCTACTATGCTTAAATATATTCGACAAGAAAGTCTAACGCCAAGTCCTGCCCCAGGAAGTGATCACCATCTGAGTGAGACGAACGGTTCCTCGGAAAGGGACCACTATGAAGATGACAGTAACCAAGTTGAGGATTTGTCTGTTCATAGGAAGCAAGTTATAGTTCCACCGATGAGTATAGCCAGTATTTTGAAAAAAGAAGAAAGTTTAATAGACAGTATCAAACAGGAACATCGAAGGGAAATAAGTGTAGATGGCGAAGTCGCCGATTGACTTTACAGGTATGCTCAATAAGCATTTTCTTATACCTAATTGGTGACTTCAGTGCACTTAAGTCGCCACGAATTCATTTTTGTACATAATTTATTTATATTTTACTGTGGAACAAACTGCTGACAAAGTTTTAATATACAGTGTTAAGTTTATACAAAGTAATAGTATATATTTTATTAAATAGATCAGAGGTTTTATGATAAATTAAATAAGTTAATGTGAGGCATTATGAACCTACTCAAAGAAAATACTTTACCCAAATAACTTGATAAAGAAATTTGAACAAAAAAAATTCTAGTAGCTAATAGTCCGAAAGAACATGTCACTAATGTCATGTTGACAACCACATGTTAGTCCGTGGTTTTTAGGATGCGTAATAAGACTAGAGATGACGTCAAAATGCATCTAGATTTTGTCCCGGACCGAAAATTGGCCACTATAAACCAATTTTTAATGAATACTGAATAATATTGGTATTTAATTTTTGATTTTACGATATTAAGTATCCTAAAAACTATACGATTTTATAATAATTCTGAACCGTTCACACTGCTACATCTCATAATATCTCATAATCATATTATGATTTATCATGAAATCTTTGAAGCTCATAATTACCCGACTAAACAGTGCAATATAAAAAAACTGTGGTCTTTTTTAAAAATAATTGAAATATATTTTTAAATATTATTCATTACCGTACTGGAAAATAGTTTTAAGCCAACTTTTTTTTGATAATTATTTAAAAGAAAATATTCTTTACGTTTAAAAAAAAATAGTTAACTAAGATGTTAAGTTTTATATCGTTATTAATATTGACAATTCTTGCAAAAGAATGTCTCACAGTACTAATTTTACTACTTTTAAAGAAATAGTAATTTTGAACTAAAATACAAATTTTATAGCAATTTTACCACTTTTTCATGTCGGGCAATGTGACATGAAAAAGTGGCTGTTAACAAATAATATATAAGACTGATGATTTTAGGTAAAAAAGACTGAAGTTGAAAAAATTGCTTAAATTATAGTATTTTAGATTTTAAAATTAAAATCAATTTGTTATAAACAGAGAAAAAAACAAAGCGTAAAATAATTAATAAATAATCTTGTAAAAGATGTAAATATTTTTTCTTCTGCTGTAAGCAGATAATATTTGTTGATAATTACCTAAGACTGCGTTCATTTAACAATTTTCATTTTAATAGAAGTAACTTAATGTTACACAAACCAAATAGTAAATTATTATTTTATGTTAAATAAAAAAAATATATAAAAGAATTTTAAAAGGCAAAATAAATACAATAGGGAACCAAACCAACTTTTGCATAAGAACCTACCTTTAAAATATTTTTTGACCTGTGTATGTATAGATCCATATTAACAATTATCAGGGGTATACTGCCGTGTTAGGCATACAAGTAGTATCTGAAATTTTGTCCTCAAAATTTGCGGTCTTTTAGATTTTTGGATGGGAAACAAAGTAAGACGATTTTCTACCACTATTTAAAAGCAAACTGACAATCAGCCCTCTAAAATGCAAATATTAGGTTTTAAAGTTTTGTTTTATCTACTTTTACACCGCGCGCTTGTTAGGTTCAAATGCCGATTGTTCAAATATTTAAATCAGATGTTGAAAGAGTTGAAAGATAACCTCATATATGTGGACTTCCACCACAAAAAGGTGTATGTATATTCAGCGATATGAGTTAATGTCCAATTAGGCTATTTTGTCAAATAAAATCATAAATATCGTTTGGATAAAGTTTCGACGGCATATGCGTTTTATGAAATGCGCAATATGTCAATATTTTGCAGATGCGACTTCTTTGCTTAGAAGGGCAGTTTGCTTTTATATTTTAGAAAAAATAACTTTATTTTTTTTGTTTTAAATTATTATTTAACTATGGAAATGATATTTGTAAAAAATGGACCAAGTTCTTATTAGAATAATTCCTTGTAAATATTAGAAAACAATACAGGGTTATTCAGAAATTAGGTACAAAATTTTAAGGGGTGATTCTACGTTAAAAAATATGAAAAACAGTTCCTATAAAGGTTGGTCCGGAAATAAGCCCTAAGGAAGCTACGACTTTCCTAAGGGTATATTTGAAAAGAACT
Source organism: Brachypterus glaber (assembly GCA_958510825.1). NCBI lineage: Eukaryota > Metazoa > Arthropoda > Insecta > Coleoptera > Kateretidae > Brachypterus > Brachypterus glaber. Next base: position 26,612,583 of record OY294050.1, read on the forward strand.
TTTTATGTAATATCTCTGAATCAAATAAAAAAACAATTTTTTAAATGAACCCTTATGAGGGTTGTGGCTCCCTTATGGCTTATTTCCGGATCAACCTTTATAGGATTTTTTTTTTATATTTTTTAATGTAGAATCACTCCTTAACATGTTGTACCTTGTTTCTGAATCACCTTGTATATTTAAAAAAATAATCAATGAACTAAGAAAAAATGTATGTACTTTGTGATTTTATGAAAAAAATTAATGGTTTTGGGAATAATTAAATTAAGGACGTACTTTAGTAAGTTTATATAAATATGACTCGGCTCAATTTAGGAATACTTAACTGTAAGTTAACGAAATTATTTTATTTGACTGTAAAATTTATCGTGTTGCATTATTGTTTTTGTGTGGTTTTGAGCACAAATCACAAGGTCTTTCAAAAGTACTATAAAATCGGATAGTTCCTGAGATCCTGGGTTGGGTAAGGAGCAACTTTGCTGCAGAAGGCAAAAGGCTTTTGAAAGGCCAAAAAACTTTTTATTATAAAAAACTAACGTTAGCACCTTAAGGTACATTTACACTAGAAAACAAAATATAGTAGCACTGCATCTATCTAAGATAGAGTAGACTGTGACTATAACAACTGAAGGTGTATATAACCAGAATATGGATATTAAACTATAAGACTTGATGAGTTATCAGTAGAAGGTATTTGGTTTTGGTCTATTTCCTTAGTCCTCCTATTTTTTAATAATTACACTGAAAAAAGTGTCAAGGGCCAACTATGTTAACCCGAGAACACTCGCGCCTTAAAAGTTACGTTAGTGGTCGCACTCGGTCTTGTTGACCAATTATGGAAATTGTAATCCTCTGTACGATACAATTATTTCTTTTGTTCTGTTAATTTATTACAATAATATATAGTTGTAAAAAAAACATTTTAAAACAAAAAAAACTGTTTTTTTTTAACTATATCTTGTTGGTTTAACCTGAAATCTGGTCGGCATAACCAGAAATCTGGCTGTAAAACCCGAGAACATTCGATCCGCGATCGTTTTGCCGCTAATCATATTGTTTGTATTAGAATAACTTTTTGTTAGTAATAAAACGATTGTAATAATATACACACATAAACAATCGTTTTATTACTAACAAAAAGTTATTCTAATACAAACAATATGATTGGCGGCAAAACGACCGCGGCGCGAATGTTCTCGGGTTAAAACAGCCAGATTTCTGGTTATACCGACCAGATTTCTGGTTATACCAACAAGATTTCTGGATGTACCAACTATATCAAATATTAAAACGCGGAACAACTATAAAAATATCAATGATCATTGAGACATCTACACGGTGTTTGCAGTGTTTCGACATTTAATGAAGAGGATGATCCTACATCACAAAACATGAAAAACCAGCATAGAAACATAGGTCCTGAAACGAACCCTATAGGCCTAAGATAGTTACAACCCTTTAAAATTGTACTAAAAATAAGTTTTTTAATTAGTTTCTCCTGGTACCCTTTGAGCTAAAGCATAACACATTTTTGTCCCAAACTTTTTTATGTTTTTTTTTGTTGGATTTTTTGTAAAAAATATAGTTTCTTTGAGTAAAAATACATAAAACATGTAACACTTAAATCGTTTTAAAAAAAATTAGGGGGAATTAACATTTTGTGCCACCAAAAATGTTACTTTTTAAATTTGGTTGTTTCGGTAAAGAATACTTTTTTGCTGAGTTTTATATAAAAAATTCGCCTTGCAGCATTAAAATTTTATTGGTGCTTTTTTTGTTCCTCATTTAATATGTCTATTTTCGAAGGGCCGCAGCTCCCTTATTTAATGCCAAAAGACTGCACACCCCATGTATATAAATGGTTGGTACAACCAGAGTTTAGGATGTGTCAATCAGATTATGTTTCAACTGAATGTATAAACTTAAAATTAATATTTGTAACGTTTGTTGCTGAGCAACAGTTATAGTTTTTTCAGTGTATAAAAAGACAGAAGGACATCCAAACTATTTAAAAAAAATCTAACCAAAAATATATCGACTGGTGATCACTCATCAGGTGTTAAAATTTTACAGTATTTGAACTATTAATAATACGTAAACAGGCTTATTATTTGAAATTTCAAAAAATAAGATGGCAATTTTCATTAATTTTATGTATATTTTGTAAATATTTTTAGTTCCGTTGCGATTCTTGTTTTATGTGCTGTATGATATAACCTTCTACCACCACGGTTTCATTATACATACTGTATGTAATTATTCATCAATTTTGTTAATGGCTCAAATTACTGTAATTTTTTTAATTGTACTTTATGTTTATTTTTCAATATAATTTTTATGAACTGTGATTTTTTAGACTGAACGACATCACATTTTTGTATCACATAGTTGTTTGATATTTGTTTGTGTGACTGAATTGGTCTAGTCAACAATTATCGCACATAATTTATATATGTACCTATATTAAAAAATAAAGCTCATAAAAAAAAGTGAAATTCCATCAAACACAAAGGTCTATGTGGACATTTTAACAAAAAATTGACTTTTTGTTAACTGTGATACATTGATTGCCATAAAAATAATAATAAAATGGGTACCTATATAAATATATGTTTTAAATATTGTGAATACCGTAGAGTTTATTTTATACTGAGCAACGATTCTGCTGTCAAATGCGAACCCATGCACAATATTAGAAGTCAAATTAAACATTAAGAATATGTCTCAGTTTTAAGGGGTTATATTCCTATCTGGCTCGGGAAAATTAAGGGTTTTTTTAGGTAATCACAACTCTATGTTTCGACGTGTTTGTGAAAAATTTTTTATTGGAAAATTCTGAAAATTGTGGAAACCAAGGGCCCTTGCTCCGAAACGCCTATCGTTTTGCGGTGGCCACGATTTCTCGAAAACCAATTTACCGATCAATCTGAAATTTTTAGGTGTTGTTCCTAATTACAATAGCTAGTTCGTAAACGACGGGATTTTTATTTGAACGAAAATTTCTACCTTTTCCGGCCTGAAAACTCAGTTTTTGGAACATCGAAAATCGATTTTTTAGGAAAATCATCGCCAATTCCGTAATTTTTCTTTTATTTTTCGAAACCCTTCGTTCACGAACTAGCTACTGTAATTAGGAGCAACACCTAAAAATTTTAGATTGATCGGTAAATTGGTTTTCGAGAAATCGTGGCCACCACAAACGATAGGCGTTTCGGGGCAAGGGCCATAGATTCCACAATTTTCCGAATTTTCCAATAAAAAACTTTTCACAAACACATCGAAAAATGCTATTTGAGGATTTTTTTAATCCTTTCACTGCCCAATTGCGCAGTGAAAGAGTTAAAAAAATTCCTCAGTTAAAACTGAGAGATATATGTATAACGTTTGAAAAAGTTTCAGGCTGTAAATAATTTATTTGGGTGCAACGTGTAAATACGCCCATAAATATATATAAGAACGTTTGCAACAGTTTCAGGCTAAAGTGAACTCTATGGTTTGGCTAGGGTACTCTTTTTTACAATACGTTAAGTATTGTAAGTCACATTACCAACTTTAACTTGGACATTTATGGCTACTGCACCGGATAATTTGGCCTTTTTGACTACCTAAAAAATCAAATTTTGTGCAAAATGGAGTCCGTGGTAGCGGTCACAGCAATGTGGCATTTTTAACCTAATAACTACAGTAACTGTGTAGAAAGACTGAGTAATTTTATTTTTGATTATATTCAACACAACAAAAAACGAAGGACCAATGTAGTCAATTAAAATTTAAAAGTAGGAATATATTACACATAAATGTGCCTTTTTGAATCGGGAATTGAAAAATCATACATTCCACTTTATACATAAAAATCATTACAGTAATAATAACCTTCTTTTTGCATGCGCTCAAATATAACCAATGAAATACTGGATATGTGCATCAAGCTTTCGCTTCCGGTTATTCATTAGGTTAGAATCTCGCGCATGCGAAAACAAGTTCTTTTTTACCTGCAAATTTTATTATCACTTTTTTAACAGAAAGGCCGAAATTCTTCTTCTTCTTTTTAATTTATTCCTATTTGTCCTTTAAAGCCATATCTTTTGAATTCGGCCAGCATAACCTTAAATTCAGTTGTGTTTAAATATATGATTTGCCATTATTTTTTCTTTAAAGACTGATTTCTTGTTAATTGTTAATTGTATCATGTTATAATTTTAATTTAGATATTTACAGATCTCTATATTACCTTAAGTACTACCTCAATGTATCATTGCCACAATTTTTAACCCAATTTTTTGACAAAAATAAAGAAAAATACCTTACTTACCGGCAAACATGTTGTATTTTTCCGAATATAACGCCATTTTGGTTGATGTTTGTTTTGTTCTGAAAAAGTTTCGAAAAAAGGTAGAAATGTGACCAACTGAAAAAAATAAATAAATAAATAAATGTTCAGATCAGGCTGTTTGCAGAATCATGTAAAAAAAAACAATAAAAAATTATATTTTCTTTGCCGCTCTATGCCCTTTAATGCAGAGTTTTTTTATGTATTTATTTTATTTTATTATAGGCTTTAATAAAATATTAAATAATAATAAAATTAAAATATTTTTTTTACGAACAATTTTTATTGCATTAGGGTGGCTCAAAAACTGATTTTTCGTAAGATGTCTGCCGGTAAATAAGGGTTTATTCAATTGATACTACTCGTTGAACGAATAGTATCACCTAAAATTAAAATGTATATACACAGATTTCTTATCTAATTTTTAACAAGAGGCCTTCCATAAATTACGCAACGCATAAAGGGAGAGGTAGCAATGCTTAGCGTTACGCTCATATAGGAAAATATAAGGCGTTAAATAGGGGTCAAAAATGGCGAAAATTTGCGTTACATACTTTATGGAGGGTCACTAAATTATACCTAAAACAAAGAGTACCATATTTTAATATTAAAATATGTAAAATATTACATTTGTTGAAATATTTGCTATAAGTTTCTATTACAATTATTATTAATGTTTATTGTTAGATATAGCTATAAATAGCACTGCACGATTGTAATGCATATTAAATATAAGTTAAATAAAATTATATATTCCATACAATGTCGTTTTTCTCATAAAAAACATAAAGTTTATGATATAATTAATTAATTAAAAAATAAATAAATAACGTCTTGACATTGGTAACTATTACTGTAATAGTTGTACCAAGCTAATAATTTATTACTTACGAATAAAAATAATCTCGGTGGACTCAGATGCTCACTGAAATTCCCTTGGACCCAGACCTTTAGGCGTAACGAGGGGGGGCTTAGCCCCCCCCCCCCAAATTTTTCTAAGCCCCCCCAAATCAAACTATAAAAGTCTCACAGACAGATAAACTTAAAAAATTGACTATTTTTTTAGGGGCTCAAGCCACCCCCCAAAATTTGGACCTGGTTACGCCTCTGCAGGCCTTTAACCGGAGCGTAGGGAGCAGTGGATAATTTTTTGTTCAATCTTCAAAGATTTCCTTTAGATTACCTCGAGATTCAGATTACCTCTTAACCTTCAAAGATTTCCTCCAGATTACCTCGAATTTGTACACCTGAATTCCTCTGCGGTTTACGGTAAACCCTTTACCCCTCGGTCCACAGGCTATAAAATGACGAATTTTAGATTTAACTTACTTGATTAGTAGTTTTAAAGACCCACTGAACTAAATCGCCAAATTGCAAACATTTAGTATTATTTGGGAGTATTATTATTGAAAATCACAGAACACAAATTGTAAATCACGGAAAACCACTTGTTTGTTTATTGCCTAAAATATCAGTACATTTACAAACTGATTTATGCCGCGCCATCTATACTTAAGTAGCTAAACTAATAGCAAGGTCTGTTTTACCAACATACTCTGTTTCTGTATAAAAATCAAGAAACCACGGTTTAATTTTCTTGCTTCTTTTGTTCGCCACCAGATGCGGATAATTACTGCTCTGACGTCATACATCATCCGATCGAAATTGACGTTTTGATAGGCCGAGAAAATGTATGGTGATTCTTCTTTTAAATGGTGTTTTAGTGTTATAAAACGGTGATTATTGAGTGAATTTCCGTAAAGAAATGGAGGAAAACCTCCAAAATTTCGCCGCAGGCGATTTTAATTTGAACGAGCTTGCTGGGATAGACGGTAGGACATTGTCATTTGTTTATTTACTAGGAAACTAGATTTCCCCTGAAAAATTTTCAATGACAATTGATTTTTCTAATAATTTTTTAATTTTACATAGATTTATTTGTTTATTATCTATTCTACTGGTAAATAAATATCTACATTTATTTATAAGAACGTAATTTAATTTAGATTATATTAAAAAGACGCACTAAATTTAATAGTAGGGGAGAGGGGTGCACCTAGGGTTGCCAGTTATTAAATTGCAGGGGGAGGTGAGTACATTGTACTAGTATTCTGCCCTGCCAAGACAAGTTGTCCTATTTGCAAAAATTCACTTTTTGACATAAGCACACCATTGTATTGCTTTACACTAGTCCCATGTGCCTACTAAAAAGAAATGTTCTATGTAAAACCCAAATCCTAAAAATTATCCTGTTTTTCCTACTTATGTGGAAAATTTTCAATGTTTTCTAATTACTCTAACTAGTCTTTACTAGATAAATCAGTCAGGACTTTTTACAGATCTTACTAATTTGATTGTACTTTTTAGATAATTTTGTCCTAACTTTCTCAGATAGAACAAATGCATTTAGTATGACATTTTATTTTTCTGACAAAAAAATATACATTTTTTTTCAAAGGATAGGTATTACATATCTTAGATTTAAAATAAAGCAGAACCCAACGCCATATTTATTTATTTATTTATTTATTTTATTTATTTATTTTATTTATTTATTTTATTTATTTATTTTATTTATTTATTTTATTTAAACAATTAAAACAATAAAACTGGCCATATCTCAAAACATATAATTTGCAGATAGGACAACTTGTCTTAGCAGGGCAGTATTACTGTGGCAGTAACAGCCAGTAATAATAGGGTCACTTCATCTTAGTCTTGGTTTCTTCTTTTGTTCTTCGTCATTCGCTTTCGTTTTTTTGGACTTTTTTTGAGCTTTTCAAAAAAAAAAGAAAGATAAACCGAAAACCAGAGCAAAAACAGACCAAGTACAAAAGAACAAAGTAAACCCAGATGAAGTGACCCTAAGTAATAATAGTTAAATATTATAAGCTATAAAAACATAATATTAATATGGTAGGGGAGAAGTGTGTCATTTGAGATAAAAAATTTAGAAATTCAGTTTGAAGATGTACATATTGTATTTAAAAAGAGAACAGAATGAGAATTTTTTCACTTTTAGATATTTTAAATGAGTGTGAGTTGCTGAAAACTGAATTGTTTGAAGATGAAACTTTGCTCTCACAATTTGATTCTCAATTGCCGATGGATGATTTAACATTTGACATGATGTGTTATAATGGTGAATCCAACAATTACCAAAATGTTTCTACATCAACTGCAAACCCAAATTTAAATTTTGTCCAACAGCCAGTTAAGAGCCCAACCACGCTACAAAGTCCAGTTAATTTACCTACTCCAAAAACTAAGCCGAATACAAGTAACACCAATCAAATTGTACCAAACTTACAAGTAAAAAATGTACAGTTGCAAAATCCAAATACGTATATAATTAGCACAGCAAATCTAACAACCGCTAACGCACCTCTAGTGTGTAGTTTCCCCGTGACAACCAATCAAATTATAGTACAAAATCCAAAGAAGACAAACACTCAGGTTTTACCGCAAATAATAAAGTTAATCAAACCCGAAACGCCCCCAAATACTGTTGTTTATACAACCAACACTACATCTACTACTAACCTGCACACATTGCTGAACAGCAATGGTCAAATTCTAACCACAGCCACAGCAATTCCACTGATGTTAGATCAAGAGAGTAAGGTGGCCATTAACAGGGTTCAACCTCAAAAAGAAGTCAAAGTTAAAGAGGTTAAGAGAAGTGCTCATAATGCTATTGAAAGAAAATACAGGACTAGTATAAATGACAAAATTGTCGAACTGAAAAACATGATAGTTGGAGAAGAAGCGAAGGTAGGTATTATACACATGACATTGTATAAAAACAGTTTTGTGTAATTATAAATAAATGGTACTTTTAGTTGAATAAATCGGCAATATTAAAAAAGACGATCGAATACATACGATTTTTACAAAACACAAACACAAGACTGAAACAGGAAAATATGGCACTCAGAATGGCAGCTAGTAAAAATACTTTGAAAGACTTACTCACCACTGGTACAGATATAAAATATGGAGATGACACACCTCCGCATTCAGATGTTTCTTCAACCTCACCAGTACACTCTTTGCCATCTAGTCCTGAATACTGCACCAATATGAAGGTACTAATTTTAAAATTGTTGTATCAGTTGTTATGTAGGTTAAACTAAACAATAGGTACAAACAAGACTAACATCCAAAATATTTTTATTACTAATTTTTTTGCAGAACTTATTTTTTTGTTTGTTTTTAGGATGACAGTGATGAAGAAATGATGGGCATTACTAAGGGTATGATGGACCAATCAAGACTGACACTATGTATGTTTATGTTGGTCATGATTTCATTCAATCCTTTCGGTTTTGCTCTCAATAAGTTTGGAAGTACTGGAAATGACAATACGTATTCATTCAGGGGAATTCTTTCCTGTAAGTATTTTTTTAAATAAATGTTTCTGGAACTTAACCATTTAACTTTTTATTGCAGTGAGTGAACCAACCTCGATGTCATTTTCCTTCCCTGCCTTATTTTTGTGCCTATTTAACTTCTTAATACTAGCCTTCTGTTGCGTAAAGATGTTTGTTCATGGTGATCCAATTGTCCCAAGCAAATCCAAAGAATCTCAATTATTCTGGAGACACAGGAAACAGGCGGACGAATGTTTAAAAAACGGGAAAAAAATCGAGGCAAAACAGGAACTGTTGAAATGTTTGCAAGTTTATGGGATAGCTTTGCCTACTAGTAGAGTTGAGTTACTTTTGTCGTTTTCTTGGCAATTGTTTAGACAGATTGCGCATAGGTTATGGATTGGGAGATGGTTGTCAAGACATGCTGGAGGAATTTTTGTTGATAGGTAGGCCATTTTTATTTTTGAATTTTAATTTCCTAAAACCCCTCATTTTTTTGTCCCATATATGCAAAAAACTTTTTTCTGCTACCTAATTAAATGCCAGCTTTTATTTTATAAACCGTTGTCATGGCTTGTTTAACGTAATAACCAATAAAAACTTGTTGTTGTTTAATGACGACGGTCAATATTGAAAAAATTACAACTGCTAACTTTTTAAAAAACAGTTATGTCAAAATATTTTTTAAACCAGATTTTTAACTAATATTCTCTACAGGTAGTAGAAAAAACATTATATGCACCATATCGCACCCGTTACAGAACAGTGTCATGTGTGTTATTACACTGTTCTGTAACGGGTGAGATATATGCGAACTGTTCTCGAAGTGCTCTCGACTAATTTTTTGCCTCGACTCCGTCTCAGTAAAAAAAACTTTATTGTCATTAAAGACCGCATAATATGTAGGTGCGTAATATAATACTTTATATTATCAGTTTATAAAATTAAAATTACTGTTTAAGTTTGTAATTTTATACCTAGTAATTTAATGGTTGGTTATTTCAATAGTAATTCTTTGTTCATATAACGTAGGTGGGTAATTCCATGGTAACTGTCGTTACAGCCGCAGAAAAAATGAGACTTTTAGATATTTTATTATATTATTATTAAAGATTGTTTGTTATTTATTATTTTTAAACACTGTTTGTGAAAAAATGGAAATCAATTTTCTTCACCTATAGCAATAATTTTTTTTCTCCTAGTAGGACTAAATTTTATAAACAATTGATTTCTGTCACTTTAGATGTTTCAGTTCTTTGTGCAATTTTTACTAATTAAACCCAAGAAAATAGCTTTAAATAACTTTCTATTCATTAAATATAATTAATTATAATTATTACCAATTAATACAATCAATATTATAATTTTTTTTTTCAAAACTAAACTATAAAAATGTCTTCTCTACCTTGGTTTGGACTATTATAATATATATAATTACTATTATTCAAATAATAAAGTAAATTATTAACAGAAATGATATTTCTTGAAATTTTCATAAAAATCAAGTAGCCTTGATCAATGACATTTGCTCAAATAAATACTGACGTTAAAAAATTTAGTTTTTTTTTTTATAATATTTAGGTAATTATGGATTGTATTAATTGGTAATAATTATAGTTAATTAATTTAATAAAAAAACTTATTTAAAGCTATTTTCTTGGGCTTAACTAGTAAAAACTGCACTAAGAACTGAAACATCTAAAGTGACAGAAATCAACTGTTTATAAAATTTACTTCTACTAGGAGAGAAAAAATTATTATTGCTATAGGTTAAGAAAATTGATTTCACAGTCTGAAAACATGATAAATAATAATATGTTCTAAAGCTAGTAGTGAAAAAAAAGTTAAATAGTGCTAGTAGTGAAAAAACTAGTATATAAACCACGGTAGAGAAGACTATTATAGCTTCGAACTCTTAAATTTAATACACGACTATAAAAAATGTCTTCTCTACCTTGGTATATAATTACTATAAAGAAAGTGTAATTTTTTATGCGGCTGTAACGACAGTTACCATGGAATTACCCAGGTATACCTTATAATATTAATTTAAATTTGTTAAAATTCAATGTCATGTCAATCAACTAAACATTGTTAACCTTATTCATACTGCAAAAAAGATGTACCTTTTATTTAGTGAATAGTTTGTAATTTTTTTGAGAATTTTAATTTTTATTAGTTTTATACATAAAATAAATAATATTCGTGTATATTTTTATTTAATGCGCAGTTCTTAGATGGATAACGTCTCAATTGCACAAAGATTGGTCTAGTTTAATAATGTTTATCATTAAATATATTAATATATTTAATTTTTATCATTAAATATATTAATAAATTTAATTTTTATCATTAAATATATTAATAAATTTAATTTTAGTAGACCAGTATTTGTGTACATAGTTATGTTGATAAACAAAACATAATTATGCATAATTAAACTGATAATAAAAAACAAATTAAATCGTGAGGTGAGAATCATAGGGTAAGTTCATAATATAAAAGTATATTAATATTTCCAAAGACAGTTTATAGGGAAAATTTTTACGTCATTGGCCTTTTTTTTCACATTAGGTCTATTTATTAGTGAACACTAGCTTGCACCATGATTTCAAATAGGATTGTTACTCTTTAGAGCAGTGTAGTAACCAAAAAGAATAAATCTTCAAAAAAATAGTGGTCATAGTTGTTTTCCCTACTTTTTCATGTGATCCATTGCATTGTCATTATCTAGTCTTATCACCAAATTTTTCCACCTCGCGAAATGTGTTACAAATTTTAATAAATTTTAACAAAATCAACTTTTAGTCGTCATTCACTTTATTAATAATTATTAATTATTAATTATAATTTAGGTTAGTTACCGGTTTCGATTATGACTACCCAAAAATATATAAGAGTCCATTCAAATAATAAATTTAAACACGGGCTGATATTTTAAAGGGTAGTAGTGGATGGTAATAGAACACTCCTGTTAGTTTTTCACCAGGTGATTTGCCTAAGGGGTGTCCGCTATCTTGAATTTTATGGGTGAGTTGCTTAATATGCATCTTACGATAAAAATGCATATAACCAATTTTGTTAAGGAGGAAATTTCCAACAATATTTGTTGGGATCATTTTTTAATATATAAATAACAATGGAGTTAATTTAAAAATAGTCATGTTGGAGGTCAAATTGTTTTTTTTTAGCCAAATTATTCGTAGGACGATAAAAGTGGTTATGAGCAAACTTGTAGCTCTTGAAATTCTCTAGTTTCATATACTATAAATTTTCATAGGGGACTTTGGTACAGTTATAGAGGGCGCAACTCGACTTTCACTGCAACCGTAACAAAATACTTATGAAAACGAATATGTATAAAACTTTTGAATATTTATAACTCGAATGTTATTAATATAATAAAAAATTTATTCAAACAAAAATTGTTGGAAATTTTCTCTTTAACAAAATTAGTTATATGCATTGTTATCGTAAGATATTTAGCGAGATAACCGCACTCACTCCTAAAATTTAAGATTGCGGGAGTTTTCTGCTACCATCCACTTCTACCCTTTAAAATACCAGCCTGTGTACATTTATTGCTATTTAACATAGGAATTTTTCGTTATTTGACTGGACTAATAAACACTTATTCATAAAAGGTTTAAAAATAACTATAAGAAATATTTTTGGCTAGTTTGACGATGGTAACTTATTTAAATTATTATTAGCGTGAATGCGACTAAAAGTTTGATTTTATTAAAATAATATCTCTTCATTATAAGTATACATACGTTAAATTATGGATCTCAGTATTTTTTATTTTCGCAATTGGGTAATTTTAATTAAAGTAAATGTGTATTTGATAGTGCAAAAAGGTTTGAAGTCCACACTTCTTGCAAAGAATTGGCACTAGTCTTTAACGACCTCCACAAACTACAGCTGATCAATGGTACAGAGGAAACATGCCATATGGTAGGCCTCTCCACGTCTTTGAGTGCATTGAATCTAGCTGAAGCCGCTAACGGAAGAATAAACCATATTAACATGATAGATATTTACGTTGGAGTGGCATTGAGGATTAAGGCTAGTTTTCCATCATTTTTGCATTCCATTCAAAGGTAAGTTTCTAAAAAACTTTTAGTATGTTCATTATGGTGAACCTTCATAAAGTTTCTTTGGTATACTGCCCTTCTAAGACAAATTCACTTTTTAAGATAAACACACCATTGTATTGTTTTACACTACTAAAAAGAAAGGTCCTATCTGAAACCCAAATACTAAAAATTAGCCTAAGATGTTTGTTCTATGTGAAAAATTTTCAATGTTTTCTAAATAAAATTGTCCGAACTAGTCTTTACTAGACGAATAAGTCAGGACTAGGACTAACTTTACAGATCTTAGTAATTTGATTGGACTTTTTAGATCATTTTGTCCTAACTTTCTCAGATAGAACAAATGCATTTAGTATGACAATTTATTTTTCTGACAAAAAAATACATTTTTTTTCAAAGGATATCACGTATTTTTGATTTAAAATAAAAAAGAACCCAACGCCAAAAATAAACAAAAACAATAAAACTGGCCATATCTCAAAACATCTAATTTGCAGATAGGACTTTTATTGTGGTATTCCCTTCTACGTTGTTTAGCGTTTTTATCCAATATACATATATTTTTATTTAAGGTATTATTTGGGATTAGCAAAATTATCTTCAACAAGTTCATGTGATCCGATTCCACCCAGATTGCAATGGATTTTTACGCCATATGGTTATAAATTTTTTGTCAACAATAAAACCACAAATTCATCAAAATCTAGTGGCAATTTAGCTTTCACCTGTTTACATAACGTTATTGATCCTTTGGCTGTCCAATTAAGGGTAAGTTTAAGAGAATTCGTTATTTTGGGTATGTCTGCAAAAAGTATGTTTTGGAGAGAAACCTGTATTATAATTTCTTCTATAAAACAGTTAACCGGGGAATTTCAAAAGCATTCTTTTATAAATTATATTGTTACTTATTGCGTGGCAAACCCTGAAAGAAATTATATGTTATATTGTTTCTTTATTTTTAGATCTATAGAGAGCATTTGATAGAAACCGCCCTACAAATTCTCGTAGCACCTGGATCGAAAAACGAGGACAAAAAGACCGAAATCAAGGATGTCTTGACTTACATTGAGTTACTGCAAGATAATGTATCAGTTGATGCAAAGAGTATTTTTGGAGCCAAACCGGTTTTAAGTAAGTTTAGCGCTCCAAATATCTAGTTCTTTATTTCTATTAAAAAAAAAAAAGATTTTGTGACGAGCCTCTGGGGTTAATTGCCGTGAATACAGATTCACTAAGCTACAGAGTACTCATAAGCTGTAACTTATTTTTTCTTTAAACATGGAAAACAGATGAAATAATAATTTTTTGCAGATTATCCTGATCCAGTTGCCGAATGGTGGACTGCATTTGTTTCTGTTTGTTGCTACTGGTTACTGGGCGAGGAAAATGCAGCTGCAGCTATTTACCGTAGAATCGAAGTTGTTCCAGAAGCTTTGCGAAAAGGGGATAACCCGTTACCGAAAACCGTTATCGCTACTTACATAGCCAGAAGAAATTATATAACTAAAAGATTCAGTTTTAATGAAAAGAAAATTTTGCAACAGTGTGATTTTGCCAGTCATTTGTTAAGCGATTCTATAACGTATTTCAGCTGCAAGAAAAAGAACAATATGGTACATGTAAGTTTCAATATTTTTTGCATATTTATTATAATAAAAATAATCTGCAAAGGTTTTATTTAAAATTTCTCAATAATTTTTGTGTTTGAGGTGCATTGTAGTTGCATTGCAGTGATTTTAAAACATGCAGTGCCTCTTCCAGTGCAACCCAAATTCAAGAACAGTCAACAGTGAGAAAAAAATTGTCGCTGTACAAAAGTATAATATAAATTATGCTTCATTAGCTTCTTCCTCCATTCCATGCTAGGCAGTCAACTGTTTTGACATCAGAGTCGGTTTTGGTTGTCTGGCAACAACAACAAAGAAAAATTTGATGGAAGCATAAATTCCCATTATCTCTTTCTAAGATGCCTAATAAAAGTGTATAAACTTAGACATGATACTGCCCGACTAAGCTAGAGAGCAGTAACTCCATTTGTAGCATAGCGACGTTTTCATCTCCCCTGATGTAATATTTTGAAAACGCTGCTATTGACAAACGGCTAGCTTAGTAGTGCAGAATAGTGAATTGACAAATTACTTGGCATAAAATAACAAATTAACAAAATCGATCTGAATCAACTATAGCTGTTTTTTTTTGTATTTAGATGGTACAATTATTGTTATGCGATTGGCTGTTGGAAACCAGAACCTCCATATGGGAGGATGAAATAGAGGACGGATTAACCTCACCTGTAAGCAACTCATTTTTGACGTCCTTCCAGAGAGATTTGCATTCGTTAAGGTCTTTAACTGAACATATTCCGGTAAATATATAATTATTATATACCTAGTAGTTTTTTATCTTAAGATTCTTAGCCCCTACGTTACGGAAATGATGAGCAAAAAACTCGGGGGGGTGATTTTACAGAGCTCCCTTACGTCGCATTTTCAGAAATATTTTTGTATGAACTTTTGGTTATATTTTCTGATGTAAAATCACCCCTCGAGCTCATCATTTCCGTAAGGTAGGGGTTAAGAATCTTACGACGCATTTTTAGAAATATTTTTTGTCATATTTTCTGATGTAGAATCACCCCCGAGTTTTTTACGTCATTTACGGACGCCCTGTATAAACGCAAGAGGCTAAAATTCATTACAATAAAAAAAAACGGTGAAATTTTTATATAAATATACATATTACATATTTATCTAGTTTTTAAATATATGTATAACAATTTATCAAATATTTGTTTATTAATAATTTATTGTTTCTATAGATTATTCTATCAGATTGTTTATTTATTTATTGATACTAATAAATTTAGATAGTATTATGCATTTAAAGCATAATACTATACCTAGGGTTGGCAGAAAAATTGTTGGTTGTAAATTACGTGGGAATTATTTCAATTCGATTGTATCAAAAATCGAACTCTGACTGTGCCAAAAAGTAAAACAGAAGAACGTTGATTGATTAATATAAAAACTCATAATTTTAACTTTGCTATTTTTTTTATTAAAAATTTATTTAGTCACAATCACAAAAGTTGTAAATGATACGTTTAAAAAATATCTCGTACTTATGTGCCATATAAACTTAATATTTTGACTTTGTGTGAACTATTTCTTTCAGTTTGCATCATCCCGAGTATTCCTGTACGACGCAACGGCCCGATTAATGGCTGGGGCTGCTCCAGGAAGGACGCAGCAGCTGTTAGACAGAAGTTTAAGGCAGAGAAATTCTAAGACGTCCATTATTTGTAAAAAAGGTATAGTTTAGGAGTGTGGATCATACGGCCGAAAGTTTTACGGCCGAAGAAATGCTTTTACCCCATCTACTGTATTCTCCAGAGGTTCTCGATATTTGATTAAAACAATGGATTTCTTATGCATATTGTTACACCAGGCGAGCATTTATTATTTAATTAGCTAAAGCTAAATTATTTAGCCTAAATATAATCCTATTTGATTCTTAAAATATATCGCCTTCTAAATTCTGAAATATCGTATCTGAAAAATGCCTCCCATTAAAAAAAACACCAAACCAGCAAACTACCAAACCAAACCATTATTAACGTAGACCAACGCCTCCCATTAAAAAAAAAACACCAAACCAGCAAACTACCAAACCAAACCATTGTTAACGTAAACCAACGCCTCCCATAAAAAAAAACACCAAACCAGCAAACTATCAAACCAAACCATTGTTAACGTAAGCCAACGCCTCCCATTAAAAAAAACACCAAACCAGCAAACTACCAAACCAAACCATTGTTAACGTAAACCAACGCCTCCCATTAAAAAAAAAACACCAAACCAGCAAACTACCAAACCAGACCATTGTTAACGTAAACCAACGCCTCCCATAAAAAAAAACACCAAACCAGCAAACTATCAAACCAAACCATTGTTAACGTAAACCAACGTATCCATTAAAAAAAAACACTAACCAGAAATTCGCGAGTATTTAAAAAAAAATCGTTTTAAAAATTTTAAAAAATATGTTTAAATTTTAATTATTTTATCATATTTATTAATTTGCAGACAATAGTAATAAGCAACCAGTTAAATATCTCAATGTATAAATACTTGCCTACACTTTGAGAGCCACTGAAATCAGTACTGCCACTACTACAAACCTGGCTTTCGGCCGTATGATTTTCGGCCGTAATACCCACCTCGTAATTTAGCATGTTATAAATACTTCCGCCAACAAATTAATACTTTCCTCTAGGCCCAGGTTTATTAAAATCAAAAACGAAAAAAATATATATACCGGGTGTCAAAAGAAGTATTGCCTACGAATTATCTCCGTAACTATAAAAGATAACTTTTTAAAATTTACAGTGACTGTAGGAACCGCAAATGCCCCCATTTTGGCATGGTCATTATAAAAATATCACTTGCGGTTTAAGCGGAAGTGATACCAACTTTTGATTTTTAAATGGAACCCTATCTATTTGTTTATATTTTTGTATTCGCCTTCAAATTCTTTTTCCATTGATATATCACAAGTCGATATTTGCATTAAAGATGGCGCCACAGGAACCATTTTTCATAAAAACATGGCTGTCCTATGACGTCCATATTGGAATATTGCTTTCAAGTTTGATATAGCTCCCAACAGAATATGGCTATTTTCCCCGAAAAGGGCCAACCTAATTAGGGTGGTACGGTCATTTTGGAGTGTTACGCCCATGTTAACGGTATAGGAAAATAGCGTTACAGGGGAAGGTGGGGGTCCAAAATGATATTTGCGTTACGTAATACTTGAACGTTCCCTTACTCCTTTACCCCACCCCGATTTTCATCAAAAACCATCCCATCCCAGAACTCTGTATAATCAACCTTTGGTCCAAATTTTAAGTCTTTAGCTCAAAGCGTTCTCGAGTTATCGTGGTCACAGATTTCCTGGACAGGCAGACAAACCGACCGACAGACGTACAGATGAAAATCATATTTTTTTGATATAAAACGTCGATTAACGTAAAAAAGCAATAAAAATGAATCATTGTTAAATTATCCTTGACCCAACTTCCTTGAGTATAATTTCTGCAGAGAATTTTATGGATAGGTGGCAAGGGCTAGCCAGGATTTTCATCTGGGGAGTGGGGGGGGGGGGGGGGGGTGATAACGAACTCTACACCTTCGCCAACCTTTTTATATTTGCGTGTTTTTTGAAGTAGGTTTTAAAACATTTCCCTTGTATTGACTTAAAATTATTTTTTCCTAACACCCATATATAGAATAAACTATTTCCTTTTCAGGGGACAGGGACCACTTTTCGAGCGGCGGGGAACGCCAGCATGCTGCTGCTTTATACATGGCCTGTCGACACCTCCCTGGGCAGTTACTATCCTCACCTGGGGAACGAGCGGGCATGCTGGTGGAGGCAGCTAAAACTTTGGAGAGGATTGGAGACAGAAAACGGCTCCAGGATTGTTACAAATTGATGAAGGCATTGGGAACTAATGCAGTTACTAATTAATGTTTAAATAATATTGATAAATGCTGTTTTAGATATCCTTGGATTAGAAGCAATACAAGGAAGTACCCAATTCTGTTTTTGTCTTTTCAGATTTTTGCGCATAACATCTTTATTCTGTTACTGGTCTACTCATAACAGCTTTTCTTCATAACATCTCTTTTGAGATAAAACTACTTATTTCTTAAAAGCAGGTTAGATACATACTATCTATATATTATCTATGTATTATATATACAGTAATTGACTTTAGTAAAAGTTTTAAATTTAGTATTTTTCTTACAAATATGTTATAGAGTAGATTTTTTGTTATGGAGTATAGATGTTATGGAGTAGAGATGGTATGAAGTAGAATGGTTACACAATAGCGATATTATGATGAATGAATGTTATTCTTCCACGTAAACCAGTTCCTTTTTTCTACAGGGTTTTTTATCATCTGTAAAATAAAAAGTATTGCTTCTAAGCGAATGTAATATTAAATGAATTACATTAGCTTTAGGTACAAAAAGAAGTACCTAATATTATTGACAAAATAAGCAGGATGAACACGAAGTACATTTATTTATGTAAATTAAGCACCAGCAGGTTACCTTACAGAGGTAATTTTCTTAGAAATTCTACTCATTTAAACTTTTAAGCTATTATTTATTTTAATTTTTAACATGCCGCCTATGCAAATGTGCTAGTTTGTTAAATATCATAATTTATTTTTAGTTTTAATTTTTTATTAGATTTAGGACATTTTTCTAGTTTTTTTTTCTGTTGAGGTTAAATATAACCCTAAATTGTACATACATATATTTATTTTAATAAAATTTATAATAATATCTGAAGTTTCTTATTACTGCTTTAGTTTTCCACTTGTTTTTATCCACCTGGGCCCTGCATATGGTTCTTAGTGGGTTTTCAGTGTTTTTTTTTAATGGAGAAAATTCCATTTAATGGATACATTATAGAATTTTTTGTGCAAAAATATGCTCAATTAAATATAAGCACAATTCTTGTGCTTAAACTCTTAATTAAATAAATGATATTGGTTGCGGCGGAATCTTACTAGCATACATTCTTGTCTGCTTGACCAGTTTTATTATTACAAGAGTATATTTTACCGGGTGTCACAGATTCAATGTACAACCCCCTTAACTTCTGTATTTGTAAAGATAACATCTTTAAATTTGGTACCTAGAATGTATTCAAGGAACCTCAACTTTTGACATATAAAACCACATTTTAAAACTTTCCGGTAAAACCGGAAGTGCTGAAAACTTTGACATTTTAAGTGTGATATCTAAATGCCTTACATTTTGGGTTCTGTACACTTTTCTGAAAACACTGATAGCAAATAGGTGTCATTTCAAATATCAGATTTGATTTTAATTTTGTTTTAATTTTTTTAAATAGGTTGACATTTTTAATAAACTAATGGACACCAAAAATGCTAAAAAAAAAGAATATGTTCTCTGTATAATTCTTTAAATTAGGAGGTTTTAAGCGATTCTTGAATTTGGTACCCATGTACACCCATGGTACCATTTAAAAGTTCAAAAAATATGCGCTAACTTTTTGTTTGAATAGTTAAATATCTACCTTTTTTTTTTAAATTTTGAATTAAAAATCGAAATTGGCAATTATTCGACTTATATAAAAAGCATGGATCGTTTCTATATTTATTGCACTTTTAAATGGTACAAAATTCAAGAATCGCTTAAAACCTAATTTAAAGAATTATACAAGTTATGAGAGAATTATTTTTATTAGCATTTCTGGTGTCCATTAGAGTTTATTAAAGATGTCATTATAAAAATATTCATAATTTTAGATACGTATACACTATGTAAAATTTTCGTTTTCTTAAATAATTTTTTCCCATTGTTTTTCATTTTATGTTATTTTAATTGGATAAATAAAGTTGTTTTTCCCTGATTTATATCTCCAAGTAAGCATTTTTTCTTGTAAATATGAATTCTATAGTTTAGAATTTCTTTAAAACGATAAAATAAAAATATGACTTTTATGTTTCTATTAAATATCTTAGTATAGTAATCTAGACATATTTTTATTTTAAGAAAAAACACATAACTTTTTTTTATATGATTTTTTAAAGTTTGGGGTGGATTGCACCCCACCACACACGCCATGTTATAATTTTTCACACACGCGCCGGGTTAAGGGGGGGTGTACATTGGATCTGTGACACCCGGTATAAAACAGTTGCTTTTAAAACATATTTAGATATAATTTCTATACCTACTTAGATAACATAGGTACTTCTGATAAGTAAACAAAGTACTTTAATATTGATTTCAAAATATACTTTGTATAAATATTAACCTAAAAACCATTAAATAAAAGAAAAATATAACAGTTTTATTTCCATTACCGACATAAGTAGTTAATTATTTTTTAAATTGAATATAATTATATAATAATAAACTATATAGGTGAAGTCGGGGTTAACTGGGCCGCTTTTATTCGTATCGAGTTTTTGAAAAACCTGTAAACAATTTTCAAATATTTTCTATAGCTAAAGGTAGATTATTACTATAGTTAGAACATATTAATACTTCAGACAAATATTATTGATATAAAAAAAGTTATTAACGATAAACCAGTTAACCCCGCTGGACCAGTTAACACCATATGGCAGGGTTAACTGGACCACTACTCAGGGTTAACTGGTCCCCTAACAAAAATGTATTGTATTGTAATTATTGTGAATAAAAACGATTTAAAATCAAATAAAATTTAATTCTAACATAAAAATAGACAACATAATATGTTAAATATTAGATAAATGGACATGGCCCAATTAACCCCGAACTATTTAATATTGACATAAGTGATTTTGACCATGCCCACTGAATGAAATCATAAAATTTTAATACTTAATAATATATTAGAAGGCGGTAATTATTCAGAATAATTAACAAAATATTTAGTATATTAGGTAAAATATCAGTCTAAATCCTCCTATTAATAATAAAGTATTAATTAAAAAATCAAAGTTAAGGTAAATACCTACTTTTCATCGAAAAAAATTAAATTTCTTTACTACAACTTACACGTGGGCAACACGGTCCGCCATAATACTTTAAACAATACTACTAACTAAATATCACTGGAATTTGCACTAATGCGCCAATACTAATAAACAAACTTGATAAAATCCAGGTGGACCAGTTAACCCTGTGGCCCAGTTAACCCTGACTTCCCCTACTTATTTAAATAATTAAAATTATAACTAACCCATATTTAAATCGTTACATTTTAAAAGTACATCATTATACAAGGTGTATTTGAAATAGGGTCCGAAATGTTAAGGGGTGATTCTACATCATAAAATATGACAAAAAGTTCCTTTAAACATATCCTAAAATGCGTCGTAAGCAAGCTAAGCCCCTTTAAAAGTGACAGGTACCCTTTGAGATATAGCATCGAGTTTTTGCACGTGAACTAATCTTAATAAGGCCTATCTTCGTGTGTTATTTTCATATATTTATTTTAACCAGGTGTGTGCGAGACGGGAGGTCCTTATCAGTTTTTTGTCCCAAACTTTTTTCTGTGTACAGTGGGTTAGGCTAAATGTGACACCCAGGGTAATTGTGACATGTCCTGTTATAATTCTTCTAAACAAGTTTAAATCAAATCGAAATTTTACGCGAAATATTTAATACTGTCAAAAACCTAATGCCAGGGTTGGATTGGATATAAACTAGTTTAGAAGAATTATAACAGGACATGTCACAATTACCCTGGGTGTCACATTTAGCCTAACCCACTGTAACTTTTTTGTAATTTAATTTTTTGAACATGATTCATAAAAAGGTACTCTTGTTGTAATACTTAAGGACTAACCGTTTTCGAGAAAAAAATCATTTGAAGGTGAAATAACAAAGTTTGAGGACGAAAAATTAAATACTAAAATGTTGAAAACCAAAATTTCAATGATGCAGGGGGAATGTACATCAAAAACTAAGAAAAAAAAAACTTCATATACAGGTCGATGTCGGCAATGGCCGTGCAGTTCACCGTACCAGCAGTGTTTACTGGGATGTGCTAGGTATTTAATATTTTGTAGTTCGTTAAAATAAAGTTATGATTACATACCTAAAACAAATCAATAAAAATCCTTAGTTTTCCCAAACCAGTAGGTATATAACCCCTTAAGTATATTAAATGTAACTTTTAATCGAAGTTCCCATATGAAATATATCTTTCATTTGACACTTGACCTTCTCGTGGGCAGAACAGAATTAATCTTGAACTTTATATTATTTAATTGGCGCGATTGGAGCAATAACCATTTGATTCATTTGCAATTTTCAAGAAATTTTATCATTATAATTGTCTAAATTAATTTTAATTAAAAATTTAAATCTTAAAATTTATATAGGACATTATTTTTTTATTTTTAATTTCAAGTAAATAAGTAAATAATAAATAAAATAAATAAAGATATTATAATTTTTTACAAGGCAATATTTTTGAATTCAAATATATCTGAAATGGTATTTTGGGAAAATTCATAAATTGGTGCCAAATTTTAGCTAAAAAAATCAAATTTGTCATGCAACTCTTCATAGGAAAATATTTAACCCTTCGTTGTTTTAAAAAAAACATATTTATATTTTTAAAAACCAAATATCTTATGTTATTTATTTGGTTATATTTAAAAGTTATTTACACATTTTTTTCAAATTATTATTGTTTTAGTAAGTGTTAAGGGTAAAAGAAAAATGATATACAATTCTAACATATATTTTACATCTGTACGGTAATTTGTAAAAAAAAATAAAAATAACTTAACAAACTTTCTGAAACTAAAACATTTGTTTTTTTTTTAACATGTACGATTATAAAAAAATAAAAAACACCTAAATTAAAAGAAAAAAATATAATATTTTACTCGAAATCATGCAATATTTTAGTAACTCATGCGCCTTGTACATGTGCTCTTTGCAATCGTAGTTATGATATTTTGAGCATTTTATTTTCGATTTATTTTCCCTTCTTATGCACATTTAGTGTCCAAAGTAATTTTTAGTTTTATAGAACAGAAAATTACCTTATTTATCAAAAACATTACGTATGAGCTCTTTCATGCCCAAAAAAACTCGTGCCAGTGTCTTCCTATAAACTGCTATTTTTTTTGGTGGTAAAGACATATTGTATCTTTAATTTATCTATAAACTAATAAAATAACTTTGAAAAACAATATTCACAAAAAGAAACCATAAAAACTTACACAAAATAAAAAAATGCAAAAATAAAAAAGGTAACGTGGTTAGTCGCGCGGTCTACAATCGTAGACCAGGCAGGTTTCAATATGAATAAAAACAATATTATACCCATTCAAAGTGTGAATTATTACTGATCTAATAGATTGATGCATAATGCACAGCTACTCGAAGGGGCGCAAGCGTAAACACTTCGTGTAAAAAGTTACCCAGCTAAAAAAAAGCATGGTCTACGATCGTAGACCGCGCGCCTAACGAAGGGTTAACTGTTTTTTTTTATAATCAGAAGCAAGACTAGCTCAAAGCAGTGAAATTATTTACTCCTCTCTCCTCTAGAAAGAATGTTATTGGGGGTTAAAAATGAAAAAACAGTCCCAATTTTTTTTTTTGAATTTTTTTTCCAAATTTTTTTGTTTTTTGAAAAAATATTTTTTTTTTGAATTTTTTTTTCTCACTACCAACTAAATAAGTTGACATAATCAAAAAATCGACACTAATGGAAAGTACTATATCGAGCACACTTAGTCATAGATGAAATCAATACAAACAAAACAGAAAAAAATTATTTCTTGAATTGTCACGGGTAGGGGTCTTTACAGCGCAGTCCATTATCGCGAAACCGTTACCTCGCCATCGTTACCGCGCATGGACTTAACCGCGCATAGACTTTACCGCGAAAGCGATTACCGCGAAGAAAATAACAGCGAGGGGGTCAATACCGCGCATGGACTTTACCGCGAAAACCATTACCTCGCATAATTATTTTAATTTTTTTTGAAGAAAAAAAGATTAAATAAAAAATATATATATCTTTTGCAGAAAACAATCAGACAGTTTTAACTGATATAGCTGCTGGGTCAGGGTTGCGGCCATTACTAGTTTCCTTTAAAACATTTCCGTCCGAAGTACGCAACTTGCAACAAAGCACGTCATAATTTACTCACTTACAATTTTTTTTATTTTTAACAGACTTTTCTTTCCTGTATATGAAATGTTTATATACAGCGAGGTCGTTGCCCCTAGCACTTTTCATTATTTCGATCGACATGACGATTCGTACTAAACTGATTATTAATCAGCGATTTATACAAATCAGTCGATATATCGACATGACGATTGGTACTAAACTGATTATTAATCAGCGATTTATACAATTCAGGCGATATAAATTTAAAAAAAAACTCACATAAAAAACCCAAACACAGATATAAGGGTACATTTAGTAAACGTTCCACTTTATCAATAAAAATCCAAACCAAAACCAAAACTAAACCAACCAAACTACCACCAATCCCACGGAATTCCCTTACATAAAATAAAAATAATGTATAACGATTTTTGCTGTAAAAGTCATACGCGGTAAAGACCGTTCGCGGTAATGAACTGAGCGGTAATGGTCTTCGCGGTAATGGTCTTCGCGGTAAAGGACATGCGTAATAATGGCTTGTCGCTATAATGGCGATCGCGGCTATGGACTGCGCGGTAATGGTCTTCGCGGTTGTTATTTCGCTGTAAAGTCCGGCGCCCAAAGGGTACAGGGAAAAATCCCAGTAGTCCATTTTTGGGCGATGACGGGTTGATAGTCACTATCAACGAACGATGATACGTGATTCCGAAATTGCAATTCAATAACCACAAGATGACACTATCAGATAGTGTCCTGTGGTTACTGAATTGTACTTTACGAATCACCTATCATCGTTCGTGCAAAACCCCGTCATCCACTCTAAAATACATTTGAAAATACTCGGTACCGGGGAAAAGCCTCAGTCATCGGCGAATTTCCAGTGCTCGCATAGGCGCCGCGCCGCGTCGCGCCGCGTCGATTCTAGCGTTGACGCGAGGTTTTAAATATTTACATTTTTATTTCTTTTTATATTGATTTCTTTTTAAACGAGTTAGGTGGAAAAAAAAATATTGATATTTAAAAATTAAAAACTTTCGCATTCTTAAAAGATAAAAATCGAATATCGGTTTTTTCTTCGAAAAAGACCAATATATAATATACATATTTATAGTTAATATGTATAGTCAATATCGTTGTGTATAACAAATTAGTCGTCAAATGTTTCGATTTAGTGACCCTTATAAAAATTTCCCTCATAATTCGGCAAAATTATTTCGTAAGCCTATGTTTCTGTGTTTATTTTCAACGTTGATGAGTCATAACTGAGTTTATTCCGATTACTGGTAATCATCTAGTGACAGTGACAGTACTGACACGTGTCATCCATGCACTGGGAAACTTTGAAAAGCATTTCACTCAAAATCAGCTTTTTTGGCTGTATGCATGTACCCTTCAAGTGTATTTCATGAAAAAAAAGTGACTTTAAAAATGTCTGTCCTTCCGATGTAATATTTGTCGATGTTACGATAATTTAAAAACTAATTATTTAACCGACTCGAAATTTGCAAAAAAAAATCAATTTAAGTACACTTGACAGCAAGAAAATCGATCCACCTAAAAAAATGGCATTTTTTAAATTCAATTATTTCGAAAACTGCTTAATGGACTTGCCTGATTTTTGTTTTGTTTTAGAGCTTAAAGATTCTCTACTTTTGTTTTTATTTGTAATGATTAAAAAAACATTCATGTATTCACAGCAACAAAAAATGAACAACTCTGTTTTTTGCCCCATCTTCTAGGACTTGCTTGGTAGGTACGCCACTGCAACTGTTTATCAAATTGTTTAAGTCTCCCTTATTGCCGCAGTTTTAAAATATATATATATATATATATATTTTTATTTTTTTATATTTTTACTTCTGGTTTGGGAGATTTCAGGATTTTCTGGAAAGTTGTCATTTTTTCAGTTAACTCAAAAAGTACTAAATCAGTAGAGTTGTCATTTTTTATTTGAAGCTCAAGTCTTTTACTTCTTCTTCTAGAGTTTCTTCATCCTGGGGCAACTTTCTATGGTAATTTCGCAGAACCGCCGCCGGATGGAGTGACCTTTTTTTTTCTTTTACTCAAGTTTATCAAACCCATTTTATGTTTTTGATAAACTTGATTAAGAAAAACGTAACTCGGTTAAGCTTCAAATTTAAAGCACAGCATCAATCAAATTCATGTAGTTCTTTTTGAGTAAACTGAAAAAATGACAATTTTCAGGAAAATCCTGATATCTCCTAAACCAGAAGTAACAATACAAAAAAATAAAAAAAAAATATTCATTAAAACTGAGGAAATAGGAGAGACTTAAACACTTTGATAAACATTTGTAGCGGCGTGTCATGCAAGTCCTAGAAGATGGGGCAAAAAACATGGTTGTACATTTTTTGTTGCAGTTAATACAAAAGTACTTTTTTAAATCATTCTAAATAAAAACAAAAGTAGAAAATGTTTAAGCTCAAAACAAAAAAAGAATCAGTCAAATCCATTGAGTAGTTTTCGAAATATTTGAATTTAAATAATGGCAATTTTTTAGGTGGTCGATTTTTTTGCTCTCCAGTGTATATGAAAGGAAAAACTAAACCTAGTTACTTAAACTTTCAACTTTTAAAAAAATTGTAAAAAGCTGAATGAAAAATCCGACCGACGTAATTAAAGTCAATCTTGTAAGCCTACATTTTTTTTGACAAAAATCCATGAAAAATTAAAAAAAAGTTATAGGGTTGCAACTTGACGACTCGTAAGTTACTTAAGCTTAAAAAATATATAAAACTAATATTAAAATAAAAATTTGATCAGTGACAGCGAATTAGAGCTAAAAAAATTGTCCAAAAGTCCAATTTTTTTATATCCATGTAAACCTTATTTCTTCCAAACCGGAAGTGAAACAAAAAAATCCGCCATTTTATAGCCAATGTAAAATTATATAAATTAACAAAGTTTCGTTTTTATCGAATAAAGATGAATCTTAATTTTAGGGCTGGACAATAAAACTCACCCAGTACAATGAAATGGGTAGCATTAAATATCGATATGATATATCTTTACTTCTTGTTATATTAATTAAGGGTCAAAGTCTACACATTGAACTAACGACTATCCTCACTTTGTATTAAACACATCACAGAATTAGACCTTCCGCACTTGAAAAACAAGTAAATTGGTCAGCGAAATACCAAATTCGAGCCAAAATTTAGCTTCAAACTAGATGAAACGTTGCAAGCACCCTGTCAAAACATCAGCACTATTGTATACTAGAGCCATCTAGTTTGCAAATTTCAAACTAGATGTTTTGTTTGATTTTAAATTCTGTATCTTTAAAACATTATATTCTAGCAAAAAACTGTATATAACATTTTTCATAGGGCTTAAAAAGAGCTTTTATTTAAAATATAATTCTTTGAAATCGGGTTATAAATATGTGATATATGCTAAAAAAACCTTTTACTGCTTTAAACGCCAATATCTCGAAAACAATGCGTTTTAGGAAATCGTTGTTTATAACATTTTTTGACCAATTTAAAATTATCTTTTATATAAGTGCTAAATTAATCATATACAATAATAATTGCCTTAATTATAAACAAAAAACGCTAAAAATAGGAGTTTTACCCTATTTTTACCCCCCTACCCCCAATCGTTTACCCCCAAAATCTAATCAGCTCTTCGGAATACTATAAGAGTTAGAGAGTTTACACCCAGACAGACAGACAGACAGACAGACAGACAGACAGACAGACAGACGGACGCAAAAATGTTTTTTACTGATTTCGACTGGTGTAAAACGACGAGAAATGTGAAAAAAACGTGGTCAAAGATTTTGACTTTTCGGCGAAGATTTCAATACCGGCACTCTTAGTAGCACTAAGTGCCGATGTAATTATGGGCCCATGCTTACTGGGCTTACTGAGTTCAAAAGAAGTCAAAATTTGGATTTGTGATTCTTGTGAAAATTAAAATACCCTTCATTATCCTAACAAGTTTTAAACTATTTTTCTTATTCTTATTATTATTTATTTTTAAATAATTTGTTTTTGTTACATTTTTTATTCTTTACCCTCGACTTACCCTCACCTGGTGGTAAAATGACTAATTTTACATTTTTTTTTAATTAATTTTTTTAAAAGGAAATAAATAATTAAAACAAAAGAAAATTTATAAATTAGATAAACTATTAGTTAAATTACCATCTTCAAAAGAAAAAATTTAAATGAAAATCCTATCTTATAAAAACCCTCAAAGCTTATGTTCGTCAACTTAGGGCCCCTTCCCCTAATACATAGATATTTTTTAAAAGATTTTTATAGGTAACTACCTACCTACCTACCTATACATAATTTTAACCATAACTACCTACAGGTATACCTAGGTATTATTCATTTTTCGCCTTTCACTATTAGCGATTCAGTTTTTGACTGGGATAGGTAAAGACTCCTTATAAAGAACAAATTTACTAAAGAGGGCAAAGGGGGTAAAACTACTTATGTGATAGCTCGCTTGTAAAAGATTTATAATTTTATTTCGATTTTTTTTTACTTTTTCTTAAAGAGAAAGTCGGAGGATAAAACGCTGACAAAGAATTGTAGGGGAAGTCGGGGTTAACTGGTCCACCTGGATTTTATCAACTTTTTTTATTAGTATTGGCGCCTTAGGGCAAATTCTAGTGATATTTAGTTAGTAGTATTGTTTAAAGTATTATGACGGACCGTGTTGTCCACGTGTAAGTTCGTTTTTTTTTTCGATGAAAAGTAGGTATTTACCTTAACTTTTATTTTTTAATTAATACTTTATTATTAATAGGAGGATCTAGACTAATATTTTACCTAACATACTGAGGATTTTGTTAATTATTCTGCATAATTGCCGCCTTCTAATATCTTATTAAGTATCAAAATTTTATGATTTTATTCAGTGGTGTCACTCAGTGTTAACTGGACCACTTATGTCAATATTAATTAGTTCGGGGTTAACTGGACCATGTCCAGTTAACCCCTGACCAGTTAACCCTGAGATATATCTTATATTTAACGTATTATGTTTATGTCTATTTTTTTGTTAGAATTAAATTTTATTTGATTTCAAATCGTTTTTATTCATAATAATTAAAATACAATACATTTTTGTTAGCGGACCAGTTAACCCTGAGTAGTAGTCCAGTTAACCCTGCCCTATGGAGTTTACTGGTCCAGCGGGGTTAACTGGTTTATCGTTAATAACTTTTTTTATATAAATAATATTTGTCTGAAGTATTAATATGTTCTAACTATAGTATTAATCTACCTTTTGCTATAGAAAATATTTGAAAATTGTTTACAGGTTTTTCAAAAACTCGATATGAAAAAAATCGGCACAGTTAACTCCGACTTCCCCTACACCTGAATTCCTTAAGGAGGTAATCGCTTAAGAATCTTCCCCGAATTTGCTTTAACCCCTTCCACTGCATTGTATCCATATATGGATACTTTTAGGTAGTTATCGCCTACCTCTCGCGATAACGATACTTCTCGTTCCAGCGTAAAAGTTGAATATTTCAGCCATCTAATATTAGTTAAATCAATTTGACTTAAATGTTACATTTAAAAAAAATGTCAAAAATTACTAAAATGCATATATCTTCGTATAGTGATATTTTGGTGCATAAATGTGACCATTATAAAAGGCTTTTATCTTTTTAAATCGTATCGCAGGCAGAAACTGCTTCAACATTCTCCTATTTTTATAGCAGATATAAAAATATGAACTCCTGGCAGTTGCACTAAGTACCTAATTAAGTTTATAGTAAGTACGGTAGTATCTGACTAATACGAGGGGTAATTTAAAAGAAGGAAAAAAGGTCAGAGCCGCTCTTAGTAGGATTTGAGTGCTAAAAATCAATTTTAATAGTCTTAATATATTTTGCTTTCCATTTTTACCTCTCGGCGTTTCAGGAAATAATAAGATGATTCAGGTAAAAAAATTTTTGCTTTTTTTTTCTATTACAATATTTTCTTTATGAGAAAGTAAAAATGGGAAAGCCAAATATATAAAGACTATTAACATTGATTTTTAGCACTCAAATCCTACTAACAGCAGCTCTGGCCTTTTTGCCTTCTTTTAAATTACCCCTCGTATTAGTCAGATACTACCGTACTTACTATAAGCCTAACTAGGTACTTAGTGCAAACTGCCAGGAGTTTATATTTTTATATCTGCTATAAAAATAGGATAATGTTGAAGCAGTTTCTGCCTGCGATACGATTTTAAAAGATAAAAGCCTTTTATAATGGGCTAATATATGCTCCATAATGCCTATTAAAGAATATATTTGCATTTTAAAAATCATTAAATTTAAAAATTAAATAATGACGTTTGTGTCAAATATTTTTATCTGATTTTAGGTGGCTTTAACATTCGACAGTCTTTAACTGTACGATAGTTATCGCTCTCGCTTCGGTCTCGTTACGGGTGAGAGGCCTCTCGTTATCGTTACAACGATACGATATTTTTGCACCTCTCGCTATCGTTCTGTTCAACGATAACGAGACGATAGCGAGACGATAGGCCTTAGGCGGCAACACTACTTTTAGGTAGGTATAGCAAAATATAAATACCACAATATCTTCTCTCTCTATTATTTGGTATTTTTCTTTAGAACAATTAACCAGGGTTTATCTATATAATCATGACGTTTCCAGTGCGCATGAACTAATCGGATATGTATCCTGACTTTGCGTACTATTACTATTGTAGCAACTTCCACTCTCATATAAAAAGTTATTATTAAAAACACGCAAAAAAAATATCTTCAAACGTCCATTATTATCAATTTCAAATTCAACAGTTCACACGATTAATAGCCATATCTATGGTTCACTTTAACTTGTACATAAACCATTAATATAAAAATACTCTAGGCACATCATAACAGATAGCAAAACACAATGCACATCATGAACAATGGCGAATTCGATGCACTGAATTCAGGTGCCAAGAAGGCTACACCCGTCCCTTTCAAATGCCACGCTGTAACTGTACCACAATATCCTAAGTTGGATATTCGAATGTATCTACTAAGTTTAATAACATTAACTTTTAAAATACAATGCGCCCTTATGTCATATACGAATATCCTAAGTTGGATATTCTTATATGGGATAAGGGCGTATAAAAATTAGTGGTATTAAACTTAGTAGATACATTAATTTAAAGCCTGCATATCCCTGCGTGGATATAATGGTTATTAGTGTATCTTTGTACGATCATAAAAAATACAAATAAGGTCCAATGTTTGGTAAAGATGAGATTACCTCCAACTTGGTGGCTCCAATATTTCCTCCAACTTTTAGACCTGAATTCGTCAGCGGTTTACACCTCGTAGAAATTATTGTGATCGAATTTCAATTTTTTCATGATTTGTCGAGGAATATTTTTTTAAATTTTTTTTCGTCTGTCGGTTTGTCTGTTGGTCTGCCGGTCCGTTGGTATGTGGAATATGTAATTTTCCATCCTTTTAACCTAAAGGGTTTTAATTTACCAGATATTGTTTATATGAATATCACGGGGCGGATTATATATGGTTAATATAGTGTTTATTAAAATTACGTCTTTATTTTTTGGTCACATTGTTCTGAAAAATTGTATCTAAGGGTTTCAGTGGTTGTCTTTTTTATTATTTTTATTTTATAAAAAAAATCAAATTAAAAAAATAAATAATTCTCTTCTTAATTGTAGGTAAATACCATATAGGTTCCCAAACTTCGAATGTAATTTTCTGGTTTGTAATAAAACTCGGATTTTTTGGCAGGTTTTAATGCGTCACTTTATTTTATCGCTAACGTTTCTCCGCTCTTTAGGGGCTTTATCAAAGCTGAAAGATAACAACTATTGTTAATAATAATAATAATAATAATAATAAAAATAATGATAATTATAACAAAAATATTTTTTGACTGTATTGAATCCCATTTTCAGGTAAAATATGTAAATTTCTGGACAAGTTTTCTTGTCCATAATATGTTCAATTTAATAATATATATGACTACGCTCACACAAATTTAGGTAAGAAATTTACATATTTTACCTGAAAATGGGATTCAATACAGTCAAAAAATATTTTTGTTATAATTATTATTATTATTATTATTAACACTAGTTGTTATCTTTCAGCTTTGATAAAGCCCCCAAAGAGGGGAGAAACGTTAGCGATAAAATAAAGTGACGCATTAAAACCTGCCAAAAAATCCGAGTTTTATTACAAACCAGAAAAAAATATATATAAATTTTCTTCAATATTTTTAGGAGACAGTTCCCCCTTTCATTCTAGACAAATATTTTTATATTATGAATTATAGGTAAGTCGAGTGAAGTATTTATTTCTCTACTGATATGTATACTATGAAATACGAAGCGTACATATTTTCACGGATTTTGAAAAGTAATTAACCACCTGAATCAAACATTTTTATAATTTTTGAGATGTCTTTTAGAATCATACAATAGTACAATGGCTTTGTTCACGAATTGTATCACTGCCGTGACATGAAAGAAAACCTTATGTACAATAATGATAATTTGGAAAAAAAGGAAAATCTGAAGTTTAGAAGAAACATTATTAGTAATTTTTTTCTGTTGTTTTCTTAATATTCCTCACTAATGGTAAAAAAATTATCGAATTTTATCCGTTTCTCTGTTCGTCCATTCATCTGTCTGTTCATCCGTTTGTCCCATTTTTTTTTTAAGATAACTGAAAAAATGTCTGAAGAATATAAAATTAAAATAAAAGTTAGGTTTTATAAGAAGAAACCCTATTGTTAAAGTTATACTTGGTGGAAGCAATTTTTCAAAAATTTAAAAACAAAATTGAAAACATTCTTAATAATGGGAGGGAATTTTTATGCCAATTTAAAGAAATATTGTTTTAATAATAAAAATCCTATAGGGGAAAATATTTTTAAAGAAATTGTAGAAATAGATGGAAAAATAGAGGTTTTTTCATAATTTTAATTCAAAAAAAAATCGACAAAAATTATCCTTTTATTTAATGTACCTACCATTTAACGCATCTGCTATCTTGTCCCTAAAGATCTAGAGCTCTTTATGTTGAGGATTTTTTATTAATGTTGTGGGGGCATACCAAAGGACCTAGTTGAGGGCGAGTATCAAAATTTACAAACTATAAAATATCCAACTATAAAACTAAATTTTCCAACTATCGCCCAAAAAAAATTTACCCCTCGCGGAAATTTTGATGACCAAACAAAAACCTCACCTCTGGAAAAAGCACTACCCAACAATTTTTCAACCAACCAAACAATTTTCCAACTAACCAAACACTTTACCAACTTTTTATGTATAACCAATCTACCAACTTTTAAAGGGTTATTCCAGCAAATCGTGACATGACTGGCTTTAAATAAAATACAGATTATTAGCTAGCTAGCTTAAGGCGTTCATAAGTTATCGTGCCCACGAGATTTGTCGGGCAGAACGACCGACAAAAATAAATCTACCGGCCGATCGACCGACCAATAGACCGACCGATCGACGGACGAATTCACCGAACGACAATTTTTTTTTGCTCGAATTGATATCCACATAAAACGTCATAAAACGAAAAAGTACGCAAAAAAAATTAAAAATTTATTCACGAATAGAAGGCTTTTCCAAAATTTTGAAAACATTAATGGGAAAGCAATACCTGAGACAAAAACTGGAAGTGTACCAGTGTAAGCAATGAATTCCCTTGTAACATAAGCAACAGATATTTTACCTTTTAATACATAATTCAGTATTTGTTAAAGATTTAAAACATTTTAGCCTGACTTATTAAACATTTTCAAATGCTCATTTAGTTTTTAAAAGATTTTTATTTAAAGCTACATGTACTTAAGTCAAAATCTATGTCACAAAATGTAACGTAAGCAACATTAGACACCTAAAATTATGAATCACAAATTAAACTTATTACATTGTATACCAATTATAAATATATGTTTTGTCCCTTCGTTATTTACTAAAAATAAATATTGTATTAAAATATTATGTTTTTTAATATAATTGACAAATTTATATATTTAAAAGTTAAAATAGGCGTAAGATGTAACGTAAGCAACGCTGGAATTACCCTAAAGAACAAATCAAAATTTACCAACTTTTTAAGATAAGATGGGGTGACGCTCCCTTCTTGTCCCTCCTCTCGGTACGCTACTGAATGTTGTGCATATTGTCTTTCTGGCAAGGGCGTATATGAGGGGGTAATGGGGGTAATTACCCCCCCCATAGAGGGGTGCCACGTTTGGCAGAAACCGTCATGTACAAAGCATTTTTGAGGGTATGAGGGTATTTTTTGGGGCGCTAATTTTTGTAGGGGCGCCAAGTTTGGTAGAAACCGTCAGGGCTAAGGGAAAAAGCTGTTTTTCTTAAAGGTATTTTTTTGGGCGGCGCCAATTTTGTTTTTGTAGGGTAGCCAAGTTTTTTGGTTTGTACCTCCCCTCCCCCCAGCATAGAAGAAAAACATCTACGCCCTTGCTTTCTGGCTCCTATAATTTATCGTTGACTCTTTTACTGTCGCGTATGGGCTTGTATGTAGCACTATAAGGGCCTTTAAGGCACGGTGCATTTCCTAAACAACAACACATACTGCTTTCTTCCATCAACGTCAGAGCATAGATGCGGATACTCGTACCTACGTAACAGTAGGGAATCTAGTGTCAAACTCTCGTGTTCTAGCAACGATTTCAGTCAACGTGCTGATACAGTCGCTGCAACGCTGCTTTTACCTCGGCTACGAGGACGACGTCGAGATGGACGTGGCCAAACCGACGTCCAAAATCCGCGCAAGGCCCGATTCCCTAAAAATTGAACTTTTAAATCCTATTCCCGAAAACGGAACTGTCAACAATTTCGGGAATGGTAGCGAGAGCGAAGTGAATGTGGGGTTTAGAAAAGTTAGTTATACGGTTAATGAAGGGTTTTTTAAAAGAAGTAAGTATATATATTTTTAATTTCTTAATTTATTTAAAATATTTTTTGTACCATATTTTTCCCAACTTATAATTAAAAAAATTCCCAACTTAAAATTGAAAAATTTCTCAACTCCTTCCAAGCCGTGCAAAATTTTAATCACTAAAAATAAAGGTCCTCACCCCAAAAATTTAAATGCTTGACCCCTGCAAAAAATTATTTTACCTCCCTGCAATTGATTACTAAAAAAAGGTCCTCGTCCACAAAAATTTAAAAACGTTTCCTTGGCCATCGCAAAAATTTTGTTGACTAAAAAAAAAGGACCTTCCCTTTGAAAAATTATCCAACTGTGCTACTACAATTTTCCCAATTGTGCTCCAATTTTCGCAACTACTGGCTAAATTCCCAACTGTACCCCTCAATTTTCCCAACTATTCTATCAATTTCCGTAATCTACCACTAAATTTACTCAATTTTACCAACAAAATAGTGGACTTTCCCCAGGAGCGGATTTATTTCATTTTAATGTGGGGGGGGAGCATCCATAAGGAAAAAAAATTGCGCATTCACCAAAAATATAATTTTGAGGGTATTTCTATGCTAATATAACTCGCTGGGGAGGTCATGGCTCACATGCCCCCATAAATCCGCCGGTTATTTTCGCAAATAAACAGTGGATTTTTCCAACTCGAGCATGATTGGGGGGGTGGCGCCCCCTCCCCTACCCCCCCCATGGGAGCACCCATGTATGCAGATAATAAAATAGGCGGAGGCGCAAAACCTCTAGGTGTTCGATATATTTAACTCTCTTTGTATATTGTTAAACCAGGATTTCAACAAATGATGATTTTGATAGTCTGACAGTTTGAGGAAAACAGGTTTCAGTTATCGTCAGTAAACTTATTTAAAAATGTTATATCAAATTTTACTTTTCCCTACGTAGGTAAAGAGAAAAGTCTTGCGTTAGAAAAATGTATTGCTATCTTTATTTTTCCTACTTTTGAAACAAAAAATTAGTGGAGTGAAGTCAAATCCGAGTCAAACCGGTCAAAACTAATGACCAGTGGTTAAAAATATGGTCACTGACCATATTTTTAAGATAATATTTATCCAATAATTACTGTTATCTATAATAATATGTAGCATATTATCTACATAATATGTAGCATATAACTAAGTGGAGGATAAAATAAATTGACATAATAAGCATTACTAATTGTAGTTAGTCAACGTTCTTTGTTATGCTAAAGCAAGTTCTATCAAAATAAACATCTAGAGTGCATGAGACGCACAATAACATAAAACAGCTGATTTAAACGTTGCCAAGCGTACAAAACAAGTTTTCAAACTGGATCTATACTCATACTTATCTATACTTTATTGTTCTGTATAACCTACCTGCATTAAAAGATAAAAAATAGTATAGAATTTTACAGAATTTAGGTTGGCCTATTTACAGGGGCATCATTTTAGATTTTGCCAGGGGGGAGGGGGGGGGGCAAAACTAAAATTTGTGGTGACTAAAAAACGAATTAACGAATATTGGAAATTTTGTTATAAAACTTATTATAACTGCAGTAGCGGATACAGGAAATGGTCCGGGGCAAGCGGCGCAGGCAAAAAATTTTACGCTTACAGCCTTAAATAAAAAAAAACCCTTGTGCCACAGACAAAATTTTTTAAAAACTTGATGGTCTATTTTAATTTTTAAACAGTTTTATTATTCTAAAGTTCACAAAAATTATAGAAAGCTCTAGCGCCCGCAGGCGAAATTTTTTACGAATTTCGCTTACCAACAGGCGAAAATTTTTACAAACTTTTTGTGCTTTTTATTTTTTTTGCTAAAGGCTCGATTTGGGAACGTTCAAGTATTACGTAACGCAAATTGTGCCAAAATTCATACACTTCATACTCCGGTTCTCGCGTTATTATAGATTATAGAGATTTCATATTTTGGCTACCCCCCCTAATAGGGGGTGTGTTAGGGGTAGTAGCCAAAATATTAAATCTCTACAACCTTGAACTACCCGAGAACCGAGGTATGAAGTGTATGAATTTTGGTACATTTTGCGTTACGTAATACTTGAACGTTCCCTTTCCTATTTTTTTATTTTTTCTTTTTAAATAATTTAAAGTTAGTTAAAAATTTTAATTTTTGTTTTTGTATCATGAAATCAATCATTAAACAAAAATTGTTTGATATCTTTTAAGAAATTTTGACAAAAATTCCCATTTTTAACACTTTTTCATACCCCTCAAAATTTTTGAGTCAAAAATATATTGAAAAACATTAAAAATAAATCGAAAAATAAATAGTCGAATAATAGTTATTTATGGTACTAGTGGGTAAAGTAAGATATTGCCCATGAGAAAATTAAGGCGTCAGGCAAGCAGGTTAATTTTCGAGAGGGCAATATCGGTTTACCCATGAGTGCCATACAAGGTTTTATCCAATAAATAGCTTAGGAATTCATATTTTTATTAAAAATGTTAATGACATTTACAAGAAAATAATTTGACAAGTGACAGTTGAGTGGGTAAAATAAATAATTATCCACTCAATAAAGTAAAAGCCACGCGGGGGTTATTATTGAGTTTATCTATTTAAAATAAAGCTGGTAATTGTCTTATTATCTGTATGTATTGGATAAAGAATTTTATCAGCTTTATGATGTATCTTACCACCAAATTATTTGGGTCGTTTTATTTCAGTTTTAAATTCCAAGTTGATAATTCAAGCCATTCAAAAGTTAAAGATGGGGCGGACTTTTGACACGCACTGTATAGTCCCATGTATAGTATTATAAAAAATGTTTTAAAATACAATATTGAGTGATTTTAACAATTACTGTTGATAAGATTTAGTAATTATAATTAATATGGAATTTTAATTTGTATACAATTAAATTTAAATCAAATAAGTATTTGAAGTACTTGAAGTACAAGTTAAGTGCCTACAGCTTTTTTATCAATTTTTTAACTTGATTTTTGTTCCTTTTGTAAATAATAATCATTATTTAAATAATATAATAAAATATATTGTCAATTTAAATTATAGTTAATCCTTGGATAACCAATTATTTGTACTTAATTATAGATGTGTACAATAAATGTAAAGTCTAGAACGCTAGGACCGTAGCGAAGAAGATTTTGTGGGGGGGGGGGGGGGAAGTCAAAATTTACAATTTTTTTAAGCCTACAAAAAAGTTAATGACTAAAAAAAGGGTCCTCACTCCTCCAAAAAAAAATTGTCCATGAAAGTTTGTACAAGTAAAAAAATTTTTACCTCTCATCAAAATTTTGATGACTAAAAAAAAGTCCTAACCAGCATTTTGATGACTAAAAAAAAGAAAAAAGGTCCTTACTTTTTCGTAAAATATTCAACTTTTGTATTTTAAATCTCTGTAATATCGTCTTGTAAATTTCAGAACGTCGTATCTCAAAAAAGACAACTTTACAGGAATGAGAAAAAACTCTTTCTCGCATTATTCATAAGTTGAAAATGTACTTCTTTAATATAAACTTAATACATTTTTAGTGATTAACTGACCTTAAATCATTTTATTGTGTATAAAATAAATAAATACAAATAAAAACCTGATGTTTATAGATACGACATTTTGATCCTCAAAATTAATAATTTTTTTTAAGATACGAGCTTTGAAATATTATTATATTAATATTTTGACAAAATATAATTAATTATTATAATAATATTATTAATTATTAAAACATTTAAACTTCAAAAAGTTTTATAACATGCGCATAAGATGTCAAAAAAGCGTCGCCAAATGCAAAAAGTGCCTACCAAAATAGTCAGTTAACTAGAATTAAGAGATACGAGGTTTAAAAATTTATTAATTTATGATCATCTAAGATACGACATTACTATTTTGCTTATATTTTTGCTATTTAAAAAAAAATAGCAGGTGGAACTTTTTTTTTAGATGTAAATTGATAATATAAAGCGTTTAGGTCCAAAATCTCAAAATCGAAAAAAATTGAGATACGACGTCCTGAAATTTACAAGACGATATGCAACTTTTATTTGTCTGAATCTCTGCATAATGCAACTTTTTTTTGTAAAGTATGCAACTTTTGTATTTTGAATCCATAAAATATACAACTTGTGTTTTGGATCAATGAAATATACAACTTTTCAAGTTAGGTGGGGGGGGGGGGCGCTCCTCTCTCATAGCTACGGCCCTGACTAGAGCAATACAGTACAGTAACTATAGTATTGATAAAATATTAAACAAATACAAACATACAATTATGCTATAGGTATAAAAGAAACTTACATATATAAATTTACATATATGTATTTTTTACCTATATACATACATATATTTTGAAATTTACAGGGTGATATATCGCCCTGTAAAGGCCCAAGCAGGATAAGTATGCGAAAAGTGCCCCCAACCCAATTGACCTTAAATTTTGCAGTTACAATGTTCTCGGTATGAAAACATACCATACTAAATTTTAACCCAAAATTAGCGGTGACGCGCCACCGCCATGGCGTAGGAGTAATTAATTCCAAATTCCAAATTCCAAAAAGCCCAAAAAGTCCAAATTAATTAAAATTATTTTTCTTAAAAACGGGTTGTCGATTTTTTTTTTTGAAAAAAAAAATACTTAATACTTGTTAGTAGGGGACTTAAAAAAATATATTATATTTTCGTTTACACAAGAAAAAAAGTTTTGCGTAATTTTTTGAATTTCAGTTTTTTTTTCGTTATGTAAATATCAATTCACCAATTTAATTTTTTTTTCTGTAACATCACCTACTACTTATGTACATCATATTATATAATTAATTTTTTTTTGAGTGGGGCTTCATAGTTAAAAAAAATAAAAACAAAAGCTAAAACGCAAAATACTTATTATAACTTAATTCAACAACTTCTACACCTTTTTCTATTTTATCACATCTAATTAATGAACACGGCACACATGTAAAAAATTCCAAAAAAAACGGAAAAAATCATGAAGCATCGAAAGTTGAATATATATATAATATATATACGTATATTTTTTTTTTCAAAAAAAATCGACAACCCGTAACACAAACAATATTTTTCCTAGAATCAGAAAAAAAACACCAAAATTATTCATTAAAATATATAGGTACAGTTGCCATTTAAGCAAGGGGGAAAAATAATTTCTGCTCGTTGTTAGGGTTTGTTTGCCATAAAAATGAGCAAAAAATATAAAGAGTTGAAAGGACCGTGGGAATTGTTTTTTTATTTTAATGTCCTTTTTTTCAGAAAAACGCACAATACTAAAAAATGTCAGCGGAGATTTTTCTGCAGGAGAATTGACGGCTATTATGGGTCCTTCTGGTTCTGGAAAATCAAGTTTAATGAATATTTTGGCTGGATACACGTAAGTTTCATTTTTAAATAAAAAGTAAACCCTTTTATTATTTATTGATCGCTTAGAAAAAATGAGCTGAATGAAAATGAGATAATAAAATATTTGAAAGTGTTTGTTTAATCCAAGTGGCTATTTTTACGTCCGACGTAACATAACCTAATTCTTTGGTTTGTTTTGATTTTTTCGTTTATTTTGTGTTTTTGATGCTAATGGGAGGTGGGCGGAGTCCCTGCATTTAAACGAGCAGTATACAATTCTGGCGAAAAATATACCTTAAAAGTTTTAAAAACTCTAAAAATCGGCAATAAAAAATACTGAACGTGGAAATAGCATCGTATATGTCAGACGTGGATATAGCCTCTTCCTTGTTTAATTTAAAAGGTATAGGCTCGGGTATAGATTAAGAAAAGAGAATATTCATTAAAACACATAGATTTTTTAGCTGGCAGGACAACATATTAGGCAATTTGCCAGGGATTTTCTGGACCCTTAATTTAATTTAAAAAGTCTAATTTTCCAAGAAAATAATCGTTTCAACATCTAAATAATAGTAATGAAAATAAGTTTTTTTGGCCATAAATATCTTCTAAAACAGGATTTTTTTTGATATCCTTGCCTCTTAATCAGATTTGCCAAAGACTTATTACTAAACTAAAGGATTTAGTCCATAAAAACTAAAAAAGTACTTTTTGCTAAGAGTGGATATCCTTTGAATTCTTTGTCAGAGATACCTTTATCTGTTATTGCTAAAGTGTAATTTTTTAAGAAAAAAGAAGTACTGGAAGTCCAATATTCAAATCATACAATTTTGTAACTTTCAATGCTTGTATCTAAGAAATCTTTTAGGCCATAAAACTGACTTTTTTTTGCTTAGAATAGAAATTCGTTGACTTTTTGTCACTAATACCGTTACCTGTTATTGTTGTTATTTATTAATATTTGCTAAAGTCTATTTTTTTAAGAAAAAAATAAATCCAAAGGACTGGAAGTCCAATATTCAAATCATACAATTTTGGAACTTTTCAGTGCTTGTATCTAAGAAATTTGAATTTAAATTTAAACTTAAATTTAAAATAAAAACTCCTAAAATATGGGTAATTTTTTCTTAGAATATAATTCCTTTGCCAGTGACATCTTCACATCTTAATAACATTTGCCAAAATATAATTTTTGAACAATTAGAAAATCCAAATTATATAATTCTCACTCCATAAGGTGAGGCTTAAGTGCCTATTCACAAGCTCGCATAAGAACATATAACTGTAATAGGGTGCTGGTCCCAATTAAAGCCAAAAATATTAATTATCTAAGACATTAATTTAGAACCACACACTATTATTTGGAGGCGTATCAAATACAAATAGCTGTATAGTTGCTATTTGGGTAGCGTGCCACCAGTAATATTACATAATATTACCACATTATCATATATCATATAATTACAAATGTTAATATAAGAATCTAATTACTACTTAATACTTATCTGACTTTCTTAGATGTTTCTTCGATGTCTTCCAATATCACTAACTTTATATAGAAATATGAAAGGTAAAAAAACTTCAAATATATTTTAAATTAATTAAAATATATCTTGCCAATAAAACAAAAGGATTAAACAACAATGAAAAGAATTTAATAAAAGAAAAATGAAAAGTTAAAAACAAATAAAAAACAACAAAATATTTTAATTTGAAAGTTAAGTTAAGCTTGACATAGTATCTTTACCCTTCAGATATTTCTATACTCGCGACTTTTAATTTTCACATATTACGTTAATTCTAAAATTAACCTAAGACCCAACTTAACTAGACGACTACATATTTCCGAATCCCATTTTTAACCATAACTCAAAACAGGCAAAAATTTTCTTCCCAAAGATGCCGATATACCAGTCATAAAACTATTAACGTAAATATCTGATGAGTTTTCTGCCAAAAAGTTATATTATTATAAAAATAATATTAATTGATAAATTACTTTAAATTCCTGAAAATGAATTTAAATTTAATTAAGAGAAATGATTAAAAAAACTACTTCTACATTTTGATTGATATTGATTTTCATGACATTGCTTCGAAGTAGAAAAAACCATTTTTACAAACAATCCCTAACTATTGCCAGTATCTAAAACAACATCATTAAAGATATTTCCATATTTATTAATTAAGAAAACCGAATTAACCAATTAATTAGTCTAATAAAAATGTACACCCTTTTTACTTAAACGCCTCAATTACACAAAATGCAAGCTTCCCAAATACTAATAATATTAGCATCTGTAAAAACAAACAGCAAACCACCCGTTAAGAACAATGCTGTCACGTTCAATAACCATTAAAATAAAAATATAAATACTCAATATATACAGGGTGACCACTCTGTTACATAGCAATGCGATGCAGTGTTGGATCTTGTAAGCCAATCACGGCATCGCATTCTTATGTTTTATGTTCTTATGCAAGCTTCTGGATAAACCTTTAATCTAAATTTAACGTATAATAAATTGTAATAATTATTGATAATTCCTAAAATCAGTTTTTGTGAACTTGTTAACAAGTGTTTTTTTTTTTAAATCATTACTTTTAACTATATATGCTTAATTATCAAATTATAGGTGATAATTAACAAATTAGGCATAGGTAATTAAATTACAAATTTTGTTTAGTTATTTTTTTTTCCTTAAAAAATAAATTGTGGATATAAACAAAGTAAAATTAAATAATTTATAGAACGTGTCAAGTTTAATAAGTTCATATAAACCGGATAAAAAACATCGCTGAGTGCAAATGTACTAGAGTATATTTACCTCGAATATTATTCCTGCGGTTAACACTGCTTACTAATCAGCCAAAAATAATTATGCACACTTATGCGCTTTATTATTTCCTGCAAATATTGCGTTAACATTACGAAACTATTTACTTATAATAAATATCTCATAATTTTCCAGCCATCTTAAATGTTTATTTTGGCTTACCTCAAATTGCGATCTCGATTGCGATGAATACTTACCTCCCCAACAATTTGGGGATCTCCAGAAGAAGCTTCAAAGCTTCTATATTGTTTAGGCAAAACTAAAATGACTAAAATTTTATTTACTTATAAGTAAATTTTTAGTTATTAATAAATTGTATGACAATAAACTGCTTATCATATTGCAGTGTAAATAAAAAAGAAAGTTGTAAACATTGAAGATAACTGGCACGTGTAAGCCATTATTCGAGATAGTTAAAAAAGTACTATCTTTCTGCCCTAGTTCAAAAAAAAAAACATTGGCATTGTTGTTATCTATAAAACCCTGACCGGCAGAGTTTCATATTAAATATAGATAAATATATTCGGAGAAGAAATCAAAATTAAAAATAATTTAAATCCCATTTTTGGAAATATGTCGTATTTAGAGGTGATAATACCTAAGTTTATTATTGATTTTAAGTGATTCTAAATAACACTAGTTTACAAAGGTTTTATGCGCAACTTTATTTCAATGTTTTCTTACATACTCTTTGGTGCTGAATCCAAATCCGTCAAGAAAAAATCTTTGGTACAGTTTTCGAGATAACGACCCTAAATATTTTATAAGGGGACAGTTAGAGAAATCATATATTTTCGTTTAATATTTACAAAAATTGATATTTAGAGGTTTCGAGACTCGCTAAAAATTAATTTGATATTAAAAAATACTGTATCCTCATTCCTTAATAGGGTAGAACCACCCCTATTTATATTTTTTTAATTAAAGTGATAAAAAATCGTACATAGGGGTTTTGGGACTCATAGAAACGATTTTTATTTATTCATATTTTAACAAATCTATATCCACCCTCTAGGAGAACGCAAATTTTGATCATTTTGATCATTTTGGACCCCCATCCCCCCTAGGAGAGTTACGTAATACTTGAACGTTCCCTTATCGGGTTAATTAAAAAATATAAAAACGGGTGGTGGTTGAAGATAGAAACTTTTAAATATAAAATTGTTTTTAGCGATTTTAAAAACCCCCACATACCAATTTTTATAAATATTAAACGAACATAATATAATATAATA
The DNA here is from genome assembly GCA_958510825.1 of Brachypterus glaber. NCBI lineage: Eukaryota > Metazoa > Arthropoda > Insecta > Coleoptera > Kateretidae > Brachypterus > Brachypterus glaber. The sequence continues at coordinate 26,657,411 of OY294050.1, forward strand.
TAATATAATATAATATAATATAATATAATAATCGTATATTATACGATTTCTATAATTTACCCTTATAAAAACTTTGGGGTGGATTGTCTCGAAAACTGAACCAACAATTTTTTTTCTTTACGGATTTGGATTCTTCGTTAAAATTATGTAAGGAAACATGTAAATAAAGTTGAGCACAAAACAAAAGTTTAAATTTGTAACTAGTGTAATCTACCTAGCACATTAGATTTAATTGCAAATATGGCCATTTTAAGGAATAGATGTAGCTTGTATTATTCCTGGGGTTATTTGGAGTCAAAATCAGTAAAAAACTAATTGACAGATCTTAGTTGGAATTAATATTTTTTGCTCGAGGTATTGCTAGGTATTACACATTATGTACGGAGCTGTAATGTAAACATAATAGTTTAAAATAATAATTTTCATGCAAGAACCATAGAGAAGAAAAGAGGACTAAAAGTCCAGCCTGCGCAAGATTATTTTGTGACAGAACGGGGCAGCGAAATGACGTAACGCAATATATCTGACCTTGCGCAGTATCAGCTGTGAAATTCTGTCGGTCGTAAAAGATTCATCACCCCAGTATTCATTTGTCTTATCTCCAAAAATTCCCCAGTAAAAATCTTAAAATGTCCGAAAATAGAGATATGGCAAACCAATACTGAGGTGACGAATTATTAGTAGTTTGTTTATACTGTCAGTACTGTCAGATCGTTTGTTTCTGTTCATTTTTCGACTTCTACTGTGTTTTAATTGTTTTTTTTTTGCTGCATTTGTTTATAACTTTAAACATGACCTGTATTGTTGCTTTATGAAGAGCAAAGGGTTAATCTCTGGTGTACTCAAAGTAGGTGTATAAAATCCCGAAATTCAAACACACCCCAAAAATTCTTATAAAATAATTAAAAAAAACTATTTCGACGTTTCTTCGTAGATATTTATTGTTTTTTATTGAATTTTTTACAATTTTTATTTGACACGTAAAACTAAGGTTAAAAATAGTTGTCAAAAACAACAATAGTAGTGCGCATGTGCGAGTTTATCTCAGATGCGCTAGGCACATTTATCACAGTATTCCGTAACGGCTTTGGAGGTCTTTCTTTGTCTATGGCAAGAACGCCTTGCAAGAACCCCATGCTTTAAAAACATTACTAGGTACAGGCTTAGGGAAATCTAGGATTTCATTAAAATTTTGGATATACCTGTATCATTATTTGGTTCCGGTCTACAGGCACAGATAGGTATAATTAAGATTTTCAGGAGGGCAGATATCAAATTTTTCTCCTTAGAGCTAAATTTAGTAATTTTGTATAGAAATATATTTCGTTTTATTTCTAAAGGTTACTGAGTTGCAGCAGACTTTTTTGTATATTTTATGCTTAAAGTAGTTTACTTTATACCCATAAAATAAGTTTGGCAACGTTTCAAATTCAGTACACTTGCACTAAAATCAAACCTTTCACAAAGCTTTGTTAAGTGCATGCGTACTGAATAACTGAGATCAATATTCCCAGCTGACTAATGAAGAAAGGAAATACAAGGTTAATCGTACTAATTTTTATTTATTTTTTTAACAAAGGTATAACTACTAGATAACACAATAATGATGATATAAAATGAAATATCAACTTAAAAGGATAATAAAATTATTAATTATTAAGGCCAATATGAACTTTACCAAATGACTAGCATTACATTTTGTATTTCTGGATATCTATACAAACATTTCAATATGGCAATTTGATTTATGTTGATAGATTCTAGTTTTTAGGTACTTTTTTGTTTTACCAATCTAGATACCATCGCAATCTAATAATCTAGGTTCGTGATCGCAATCTTAATATTATAGTATAATTTTAGGGTGACTCTAATCTGCTGATTTGACTAAAAAGGTGCGGTCTCCCAAAGTGCAAGTCCGATCCGACTCATATTGCATATATAAGCTCTTTACGCTAATATTTACCTGTGATATTAATTTCAACCCCCCATCCCCAAAACTGGGGGTATGGGGTTAAAAAACTAAAAAAAAATGACTAAAAAGGTGCGGTCTCCCAAAGTCAAGTCCGATCCGACTCATATTGTACATATAGGGTCTATACGCTAATATTTACCTGTGATATTAATTTCAACCCCCCATCCCCAAAACTGGGGGTATGGGGTAAAAAAAACTGAAAAAAATTGACTAAAAAGGTGCGGTCTTCCAAAGTGCAAGTCCGATCCGACTCATATTGCATATATAAGCTCTATACGCTAATATTTACCTGTGATATTAATTTCAACCCCCCATCCCCAAAACTGGGGGTATGGGGTAAAAAAAACAGAAAAAAAAAATGACTAAAAAGGTGCGGTCTCCCAAAGTGCAAGTCCGATCCGACTCATATTGTATATATAAGCTCTATACGCTAATATTTACCTGTGATATTAATTTCAACCCCCCATCTCCAAAACTGGGGGTATGGGGTAAAAAAAAACAGAAAAAAAATGACTAAAAAGGTGCGGTCTCCCAAAGTGGAAGTCCGATCCGACTCATATTGCATATATAAGCTCTGTACGCTAATATTTACCTGTGATATTAATTTCAACCCTCCATCCCCAAAACTGGGGGTATGGGGTAAAAAAACTGAAAAAAATTGACTAAAAAGGTGCGGTCTCCCAAAGT